>OY101449.1:54584327-54852025 GCA_956483635.1 Panzeria rudis | reverse complement strand
TATATATATATATATATATATATATATATATATATATATATATATATATATATATATATATATATATATATATATATATATATATATATATATATATATATATATATATATATATATATATATATATATATATATATATATATATATATATATATATATAATATATATATACATATATATATATATATATATATATATATATATATATATATATATATATATATATATATATATATATATATATATATATATATATATATATATATATATATATATATATATATATATATATATATATATATATATATATATATATATATATATATATATATATATATATATATATATATATATATATATATATATATATATATATATATATATATATATATATATATATATATATATATATATATATATATATATATATATATATATATATATATATATATATATATATATATATATATATATATATATATATATATATATATATATATATATATATATATATATATATATATATATATATCGAGCCATAACCGCCAAAAAAGCTCAAGCGACATGCTTTTCGAAAATCGTTTTTGGACGAAAATCGATTATTTACGATAAATCGGACTATCTGTCAAAGTTTCAAAGTCGTGCCATATACCGTTACGGAAATACAGCAAAAGAAATTTTAGCTTAAGTGCATTTTCCCTTTAAATTTTTAATTTGTTTAAATTTTTTTGTAACTGCAAAATGTCGCTTAAGCTAAAATTCTTTTTTGCAAATACAGCAAAACTAGTGTCAAAAACTGCAAGGATATCAATGAAACGGTTAAAGAACAGCTTGATAAAGATAATAATTACTGGTTTTAAAATAGTTTGATTAAATTAATTAATTTTTCATGGCATCAATAATATCTTAAAATATCTTAACCCTTACAAACATGCGTTGTCTTATAGGAAATTTACTAAAACTATTAACATTACATATAGCAGTCCACTACAATCCTATGTAGCCAATATAAGGGCTCTACTTCGATTTAAACCAAGGTTAACTAAAAAATACTTCTCCTGTAAAATTTACCATGAATTAAATACACTTCGTTATTTTTTAAATCTTATTAATATCAATTTTAACAATTAATAATATTTTATGCTGTTATTTTGTAAAAAAATTATTTATTTTTTGTTAATTTTACCATGAATTCAAATTCAAGCCGTTGTTTTTTTAAATCTCATTCCAGCAAAAAAGAGATACTCCAAAGAAGTCATGAAAATGTAAAATTCGCGATCTGGAAGTATTGCAAATTTGGATAATTTCTAATTAGTTTTACATATCCTTGCCCTTGCAAGAAGTTCTGTTTTTCGATTACCAATCACCGAATTGGAAGCGATGCTAGGACAAATTTCTTTTTCGGTATTCTATAATGATTTTTCCTTGAGGAAAAAGGATAAAAAAAGTATCCATTTTCACAATTTTTTTATGCGATTTTAAACTCAGATCTGTATTTTCATGTAAATTTAAGTGAATAAATATAAACTTAGAAGTCTTTTAATAATTAAGCTATTAAGTTATTTAGATGAATATTAGTTGATAAATGTCTTTTAAAAAAATCGATTTTTTAAAAGGCATGGCGAGTATTTTTTTAAATTATAAAGGAATTAAACAATTTTTCTTGCTTTTCTACTAATTATCTGCATATTTTTAATATAGATTTGTTGGAAGCAAAGAAAATGTAGCTCCTTAAAAATTACTTCCAATGTTTTATCAATTTTAAATATTCTCTCTTATAATGTAATTTTGTATAATAAAAAATTGCACTTGAGTTTTGTTAATCTAAACTTGAACTCAATTTCAATATTCGTATCGGTATCGGAATCGGCGATATTTATTTTTAAATATCGGTATCGGATCGGCAAAACGGCGTATCGTTACATCCCTAATATATATATATATATATATATATATATATATATATATATATATATATATATATATATATATATATATATATATATATATATATATATATATATATATATATATATATATATATATATATATATATATATATATATATATATATATATATATATATATATATATATATATATATATATATATATATATATATATATATATATATATATATATATATATATATATATATATATATATATATATATATATATATATATATATATATATATATATATATATATATATATATATATATATATATATATATATATATATATATATATATATATATATATATATATATATATATATATATATGTATATATATATATATATATATATATATATATATATATATATATATATATATATATATATATATATATATACATAGTTCGTGGTATTCAGAAATGAATATCATATAAATTATAAACGAAATGATAAACTTTTAAGAGCATATTTTTTTACATTTCAGGAGCATATTTTAAGTTTTTAGTGCATATTTAATGCGCATAAAACACATTTTTAGGGGAAATTTCCGGTTTCCCTGGTTACCACATTAACAAAAAATTTATTGAATTAAGTTTTATTTATATAAATATTCATTCATACCTCTTTTAGTGCTTCGTCATCTTTAGGTAGGTGTGAATAATTATCATCACCACCTTCCTCTAAATTGCTTTCATCTTCATCTTCTTCCTCATCATCGTCATCATCGTTTGAATCGTATTCATCACTATCCTGTTCAGCATACATTCGGTGATTGCCATCAGGTGGTGGGGTGAAACATTTAAGAGGCTTAGGACTATTATCATCATATCTGTTTGGATTTTTTTCCAATTCGCGAAATTTATTTAACATCATGGAAGTAGTTCGCGAATGCGCAATAATATTTCTATCCGGCGATGTATCCTTCAAATTTTCATCTTCACTTGCAATTTCTTCTGGGGACGGCATTTTTACTACTCCTTCTCGCGGTGGTGTAATGCGAAAGACTCGTTTTTTATTTTCAGTTGGATGATATTTTTCAAAGAACTTAAACTTTTCACTGATTTCCGACGTTTCAATTTTTACATCCTCCACTGTTTCGTCACATTTTACAACATCATAATCAAGTTCACTTTTTAGTTGATTGTTAATGTTTCCAACAACCTTTTGATGCTGCGACGCTTTATTATTAGCAAAAGAAGGTAAAATATTCTGATTTTTGCCAATTACTACGTTGGCATCCAGTTCCATAAAAATACTTCGTGATTTTTTACTAATAGCTGTAAAGAAAAAGGTAATAAGAGATCTTTACTTTACCATTAATATTTTTACGGATTTTCTTTGAACTGTGTTGGCTTAAGTTAAAAATTGTTATTTAAGCTATGAGGTTCAATGCTTGAATTTGTTTCATAAATTCAAATTAATTTTTATTAAAAAGAAGTATAAGAATATATAATTATCAGGCTAGAAAGGAACAGTGGGTTTTCGAGGTCATTACATCGCATCAACGTTCTTCGTTCAATTTTTTTTACCACTTATCCATTATTTAATTAATAGACATCTGCATGAGACATTAATTTTTAAACTCACAGTATTACTTCGGCTTAAAACTTAGTCACAATAACTGAGTTCGAGTACCAAAATTTTTTATATTTTTTTACTGCATTTTCCTAAATTGCGTTTACTTCCACAAAACACAAATTAAGAGAATGAAGTGACAGTTCATGACTGACTTTTCTACTACACAAATTTTTGCCAATAAAATTTAGTAAAACGGAAAACATACAATTCAAAAGGTAAACAATCAAAAGTACACGAACAGAATGTAGACAATTTTAAAAAAAATTATTTAAAAAAAAAAGAATACTTATAATAAAACTGAAACAAAAAATAAAATTTTTTTAGTTTATTTGTCTTTATTGCATCTTCAATAAAAATTAAGCTAACAACAAGTATGCAAATCTTAACTCTAAAATTTTTAAGTATGTGAAGACTAGCCAATGCTAGACAAACAAATATTTGTTTCTGCGGTTGCTTCTTAGGTTGTCTTGTGACGATAAAAGGCGCCAACTCCCTTGCCTCGTTTTTATTGCACAAAACTACTGTGCCAGCATTTATGGAATTTTATAAAATTTATTGTATTTAAACGTTGAACGAATTTTATGTTACTATTAATATTTTTATATTTAATTATAAGTAAAGTTATTCTATCTCTTCTTTTGAACCACAATTTTTTCTATTCATTAAATTATCTATATTTTCTTGTAATATTGAATTGTATTTATTGTCTATTGAATTATACGAATTGCTTTTACCGAAATTAACGACTATTAATTAGTAAGACGACATCTATTAGTAAGTGAGAACCTAAATTGTATAGCATATCCACTTAAGATACCCTGAAGAAAGCCAGAGGCCAAGTGTTTCCAAGTCACCACTTTTGTCGACAAGTTTGATGACTTTTTGGTGACGTTGTCAACGAATCGTCTACACTTTTTATTTTAGCTTTAATGAGAAGAGAAGTTTTTAACAGCTAGAAAACGATTTTTTATGGTCTCATTTCGATGTTTTGAAAATATATGCCGCTGAAAACTAAAAATTTTCATAAAAAATCAAATTTATTTGTCTTAGGCCTAATTCACAGTCATTAGTTAGCTAATGACAATAGTTTAGCCAATGATATTTTATTCATACTTCTTTGTTTACCATTAGTTAAACCGTCAAATGCTATTGGTTAACAATTAGTTAGATGATTTGGAACATGGTGCAATAAGTATACAGGTGGCAACATAACGTCAGCTGATTATTTTTTGTTCTGGTAGTTTTGTACATAAGCAACGTCTAGCACGTGTATTTTTTTGACAAGCATTATCTAGTTTTTTGTTGTATCTGTTGGACCTGCATTACACCATGTTTTGGAAATGATTACATGTATATAGCATACTTTTGGGAGCGACTAAAAATATTTGCTCCATTAGTTTTGTGTGCTTAAAAATGTTTAAATTGTCGCCTTAAGATGTGAAATATTCTCTATTTCTTTATTTTTGCTTGTTTATTTATAGTTGATAGGGTTACCAGTCTTTACCCATATTAAAAATTTTAGTTAAACAATACACTGTAAATATGAAGTTTTAGTTATACAATAGTTATTTTAGTTTACTAATAATTAACTAATGACTGTAAATTTGAGCCTTAGCTGATAAAAAGTTTCATATGTGTTGACTAGAATCATTAAAGTGCACTAGTGAATCTCTGGTACCAGTGCCTCCATATGGTCCCATAAGAACCACCTGGTCTATAGTAAGTCAACAGTTCCGATGTCAGTAGTGGAATCTCAATGACAAGCACATGTTAAATGTATATAGCACAGAACATTGCCTGGGTACAATTAGTCAGTAGTACTGGTGACAATGTCAATAGTGAATCAGTACAATTTTATTATCGACATTTGCTGCAGGGTATCTTTATACTTACGATATCTTTAGTAAGACGCCATTTATTAGTAAAGGCGCTTTCACATTGTAATACAAGCTTTGAGATTTTTATTAGATTTTGTAAGACGAAAATCAAATCAAAATCAGTCTGACTGTCAAAAAATCTTAAAGAAAATTTTCTCATTACATATTGTTTCTACACTATCACATTCCAAATAAAACGTAACATAAATAATTTGCAATAAAGTAACTTTTTTCGTTCTTCTTTTTATTTATTTATGCCGCGAAACAAATACACAACTGTTTTTGTTATTCATGTGTTTGTTTGTGCAAAAGACAACCCTGATATAATGAAAAATGTGATTGTTTAGAGAATTTCCTAAAAATGACGAATACCATAATACTGTAAAATTTCTTTACGTATTACTTGACACCATGGTAGAATAATACAGGTAGTGGTGAAGCGTTAACGAACTTTTTTTTTTTTGAGTTCGACTCTGTCAAAAGTTGTTTATGTTATACCAACACACACCCACACTACTGAAAAAAACATGGCGAAGTAAACACACACATGTGAACATATACATTTTTTTCAAATTTTCTTTTGTGCTTTTTGACAACCTCGAACATAAACAACAATAAAAAGCCGTGTTGTTTTTGCTGTTGTTGGGTTGTTGTAGCTTCGCTACTACCTGTAGTATAATTCTACCATGCTTGACACATCATAACAATTTGTTTTCACACTGTTGCATTTTTACTTAAGATTTGAGTTTTTGACAAGTATTAATACTAAATCTAATAGTCTGAAGGCCGCTTAAGTGGGAACCTAAATTGTATAGCATATCCACTTATGATATTTTTACATGATAATACAAAGTATTAACGACTTTGTAGAATCAAAATATTATCAAATTCTCTTCATGCTTAAAAAAAGAGAACAAAAGTCTGTTGTAAGTATTTTTCATGTTTACGGTGAAATGAAAAGATTTTACACCTTTTCATAGTAGTTTTGATTCGCGTTTAGTGAAACAATGAAAAGTAATGTCAATATTTTTTCATATGAAAAACATTGGAATGAAAGAAAAGTTTTTCACAATTACACATCACTGCGATTCTTGTTTTGGGTAGCAGTGAAAATAACTGTCAAAAACTTTTCATATGAAAGTATATTTTACACAGAAAATTTATAAGTGAAAAATAAACATTTGGAGGATAGTAAGGTCAAACTTACAAGAGAATAAATGCTTTGAGTTTTATAATTCGTTTATTTATTAATTATAGGATGATGTTGATCATCAAAACGATAATTAATGATTTAAATATAAAATACACAAGAAGTTATATTTCCGCACACGGACAGACACATATGTACACAATTCACACTGCAAACGCTCTGTGGGGGGTTAAAAACAAATAGTACACATGTATTCTTTTAAATTTTTGTTGTTTTATTCCTCAAAAACTATTAATAAAACATTTTTTTAATAAAAACCATAAAATATTAATAATTACAATAATAAATATTTCTATTGCATGTCTTTGTAAATATTTCATTTTGATTTTGACACTTGATAACATAGTACCAGTTGTCAACTCGGTGCTTTTCACACAGTTTTTAGTTCTTTTTCAAAATTTCGACGCGAAAAATTTTCAAGATAGCGCTTCTTATTTGAGAAGGTTGCACTAAACAAAAAATTCAAAAATAAGTTTATTTATCTCAAGCTTAGTCTAGACGGTATCAGCAAATGTATGCTAACACTCATATGCTTTAGAATAACAACAAATGCGCCTGTCAGCATATTCAATATGCTAAGCGTCTACACGGTATGCTGAAAGTACCAAATTTTTGAAGTCAACATGTGACAGCAAATGATATGTCAACATATCAGTTAGTATACAATTTTTGCGTCTACATGATATGTTGAATTCCGTATGATGATATATATGCAGAGTCGTGTAAACATTTGTTTACAAACTTTAAATAAATTTTACAATACTCTTTCTTTATTACTTATTGCTATCAATTATCGCTTTTAGTGCAAAATTAATGTATTTAGTGCGAAATAAATTTTTAAAAATAAAATATAATATCATCGATATATATATCATTAGCATTGTTCTGAAGAACGTAAAAAGTTAGAAAATGCGCGAAAAATTGCTAAAATGTGTTGAAGAAATGGCTTAACTCAAGAATACCAATTCTGTTAAAAAATAAAATAAAAAAAAGCATGAATTTTTTCGGCGCTCTCTTTTGGTTCCAGAGTTTCGGGCTTAAAAGTTTTATTTTGAACTGGCCATAACTCCTACAATTCTGCACAAATATAAACGATATGTATATCATTTTAAAGTGCTATAAAATACGTTTCTACTGGTATATACCTTTTTCCCATTGCGAACAAAATGCAAATTAAGCCGACTTTTTACGTAAAAACACCGTTATCTCAAAAACTTACCCAAGTAACGGTACTTAACCATATATATATATATATATATATATATATATATATATATATATATATATATATATATATATATATATATATATATATATATATATATATATATATATATATATATATATATATATATATATATATATATATATATATATATATATATATATATATATATATATATATATATATACATATATATATATATATATATATATATATATATATATATATATATATATATATATATATATATATATATATATATATATATATATAAATTTATAGAGAACTTTCCAAGCTTTTATTTGGTAAAAGCTGTTACTAATAAAATGCGGAAGTTATGCAACTTCAAAAATAAGTTTTCAAAAATATATTTTTTTCGAGGCAAAAAACATTTTCTCAGCGAAGCTACTATTCGACATACATAGAGGAGAAAATCCCTCAGGCCGGCCTAAGGCCGGTTAGTCAGAAATAATTTTTTGAGATAAGGGTGTGTTTACATAAAAATTCAGGTTAAAAATGTTTAAAATAGTATTTGGTTCAGAATGGGCTAAAGGATATCAAAATAGGTTGACGAATATAAGCCAGTAGAAAGTAGAGCACTTTAAAATGATGTACATATCGTTTATATCCGTGCAGAATTGTACGAGTTATGGCTAGTTCAAAATAAAAGTTTTGAGCCCCGTAACTCCGGAACCAACAGAGAGCGCCGAAAAAAATTTTACAAGTATTGTTTGTCTAAAAAGTGCTATTACCTCATGATATTTTTATTTTAATTATCAACAGCGTTGGTATTCTTGACTTGTTCCGAAGAAATTACTAAACTGTAAAGAATAAGAAAATTAAATACATAAGAAAATAGCGTGATGAATCTATTTAAATGAGTCTAAAATACATACATAACAGAATGTTCTTACACGCGGCTAACGCTTTGCTTCACATAAAAAACGGCATGAAGGGAGAAAATTCATGTTGTGAAAACTACGATGTGCCTCGGTTTAATTACGCTACGCAAAAATTAAAATGCTTCGAGATCAAAATAGCAGATCATTATACATATGGGCAAATCTCAGAAATGGTTCTCCTATGGCATAATTTTCGAGCTGTTAAAACTGTTTATATATGTTGATGGAATAATGTGCTATATATTTAGGGTGCTATTTTTTATGTGTTTAGTTACAGGTGTGACCGTAAGCTTAAGTTTGAACTTTCGAGGTCGGAGGTGGTCAGGAGCGCCACCTATCTTGAAAATAAGCGAGTAACTATTTTTTAGATTATCTCGTAAACTATAAGGAATATGTCTGAAATTTATTATTTAGGCTCTTAGTTCAATGTTTGAATTAATGCAAACTCAAATTATTTTTATTAAGAGTGGAGTGTTGGAATACATATTATGGGAAGGAATTATTTTAGTTGTGGCTATACCAAAGGATATTACTGAATGTATTATACATCAAATTGAAGATAATTCACTCCCATTCAGTAATCTACAACAATATTTGCGAATACAAAAATTTCGTTTAACTAAATAGCCAAATTACTGAACTCCGGATTCTGGGAAGGAATACCAAAGAAGATTACTAAATGTGTTATACATCAAAATGAAGTTAATTCGCTCCCATTCAGTAATGTATAACAACATTTGCGAACAACAAAATTTTGTTTAACTAAAAGGACAATTAATGAACTCCTGATTCTGGGAAAGAATAATTTTAGTTGTGGCCATACCAAAGGAAATTACTGAATGTGTTATACATCAAATTGAAGGTAATTCACTCCCATTCAGTAATCTACAACAATATTTGGAAATACCATAATTACCTTTAATTTGATGTATAGCACATTTAGTAATCTCCTTTGGTATGGGCACAACTAAAATTATTCCCTCCCAGAATCAGGAGTTCAGTAATTTGGCCATTTAGATAAACAAAATTTTGGTATTCCCAAATGTTGTTATAGATTACTGAATGGGAGCGAATTAACTTCATTTTGATGTATAACACATTTAGTAATCTTCTTTGGTATTCCTTCCCAGAATCCGGAGTTCAGTAATTTGGCTATTTAGTTAAACAAAATTTTGGTATTCGCAAATATTGTTGTAGATTACTGAATGGGAGTGAATTACCTTCAATTTGATGTATAATACATTCAGTAATATCCTTTGGTATAGCCACAACTGAAATAATTCCTTCCCATAATCAGAAGTTAAGTAATTTGGTCATTTATGTAGTGAAACAAAATTTTGGTATTCGCAAATATTGTTGTAGATTACTGAATGGGAGTCAATTACCATCAATTGGATGTACAACTCATTTTGTTATCTCCTTTGGTATGGCCACAACTAAAATTATTCCCTCCTAGAATCCAAAAAAGGGAAAGATGTTTCACTTTTGTCACAAATTCTAAATTTGCAAATATGTATGTTCCAAATTGAATATATATTTGGCAAATACGTAATGACGTAAAGCTTTACATCAAAAACATATTTAACTTGGCGTAATTATCTTCACTCACTTCAAAAAAATTGCATCCTATATGAAATAAAAATTTGATTATTTTTTTCTTAGGTATATCCCTGCCTTTGTTCCTAATAGGAACCACAGGACACAATATGCATATATATTCTGTATGTATCCTTGCCATTCATAAAGGGATCATCAACAAACTTTATCCTATATACGTTTTGAAAGTTTAATATATAGCACATTATTCCATCAACATATATGAATAGTTTCGAAGACTCTCAAATTCTCCGCTTGGTAGACCATTTTTGGGGGTTTGCTCATATACCACTGAAAAGTGAGTGTTATCCCCTTTTTAGATTTGTGAAAATATTTTAGCCAAATTTTCAGTATTAAGTAATTTTTGTTCAAATAAATGTAAACATAAGGCCAGCCTCCGATCCAAAAGTTTCAGCCGTAAATAGCACTGAGATCAAAATGAGGACCAAGCTCGTGATAGTACAATACCATTTAATTTTTATGCAATCTGCTAGCTGGGCAGCATTTTCCCCATATTAGAAACGTAAAACAATATTGCCAAGCTAACAGATTGCTTAGAAATGAGATGTTATTGTTAAAAGTTTTAGTAAAACTTCAAAGTTTTTTTGTGTATGTTTACTTAAAATTTTTTCAGAAATTGAATAGTGCTCTTTAAATTAAAAACGGACGCTTAGTAAAAAAGTTATAAGCAAAAAATAAAAAACTCTATGCAAAAAGCTAAAAATTATAATGTCGAAGTGAAATATCTCTTAAACTTTGAGACATACAATACAAACGCTAATATCAACATTTGTTGTCATATCTAGCCAAATGTAAAACGCTTGAAATCGTTAAAATCGACTAGTATTTGAGAATGTTACAAGCCGCACGAAGTTGTTCACACCAGAGATAGTTTAGGAAACAGTTCCGATACTCCTTGACGGGGGACTTTTCCCCAGCACCACACGGGGCCATACACATTTACACCGATGGCTCCAAATGGGGAACGAGAGTTGGCGGGGGTGTCTACATCGTGGAGTTTGGGATCAAAATGTCTTTCAGACTCCCGGAGGAATGTAGTATCCTACAAACCGAAATATCTGCCATCAAACGAGCAATGTACTGGCTAAGGTTTTATCGGATATCAAATACTGATGTCTAGATCATAGCCGACAGTCAACCGGCGATTAAAGCCCTCACTGGTGTGTGCACCCCATCCAGCCTAGTCCTGGAATGCCGCACAGCACTTAGCACGATGGCAAGTAATTTAGGCATCACCCTCAAATGGGTACGTGGGCACGAGTCCGTTTCATGCAACATCATTGCGGATGATCTGGCTAAGGGATGTCGATATTGACAATCTCTGCGGGCTCCCACTCTCATCTTGCTGGAGATGAATTGATGCTGCCTTCTTGCAGTTGGCTCAAACCAGATTGTTCAATGAACCAACTTGCTCTACTGCGAGAACAATCTGGCCTCGCCTTAACTCAAACAGAACTAAACAACTTCTAAATTTCACAAAACCACACCTGCGCAACCTCATGGCCACGGTCACGGGGCACTGCACCTTTGGAGCCCACGCTTGACGTATGGGTCTACAATGACTACTGTACAAGCTGTAATGACGTAGAAGAAGAAGATAATATAATGCTCCATTTATGCCTTTGCCTAGCTCTGGAGGACCACCGCCTTCGCCTCCTGGGCAAAATACTCTGCAGTAGCCTCTCCGAGCTCTCAGAAATAGAGCTCAAGAACATAACTTCCTTCATCAGGAGCAGCGGGTGGTTCACTCGCTGACTACCCAAATGGCGTTTTAATTCACGAACGATCCTTCCTGCAAGGAACTCCGTACGCCTTACCTTTCTCTCTTCTCTTCTAACTAACTTCTAATATATTTATTAACTTCTCTCCTTTCACTCTATATGCTATTGGACCCAAGTGGGCTGAAGCTCTTTCTTTATATCTTTTCACAGGCAACCTGATAACCTAACCTAGGGTTGTCATCCGTCCTCTTTTTCCCGGACACTGTCCTCTTTTTGTGGTCTCTGTCCGGGAAAAAAATGTGCGTCCGAGAAAGTCCTACTTTTTACCGACTTACGGTCCTTTTCACAATGTACGATTAAGAGTTAACGTGGACTTTAACGGCAAGTTTTGTATGCCGAAGTTGCTGTTAAAGTCTACGTTAACTTTTAATCGTACATTGTGAAAAGCGCCATTCAAAAGGGAGATTAAGTTCGCGTAAAGTATCTGTTTTACATTTATATATTTTTTCGCTTTTATATTGCTTGAAAATTGCTTTTATTAAAAACCAAGCTAAAAAGGAAAATAGCAATTGGTATTAGATGTCCAGTTTATGTTGTAAATAATATTGTCCATGAGGGCTGTGATGTTATTCTATGACGTATGTATGTATTTAAAAAATCGATGGTGTTCCGTAAAAAGGGCCACAGTAATAAAGATTTAAGCCGGAGTTCATGTTTTATTTAATATGATTATTTCGAACTTATTTGCTTGTCAATGCAAATTGATTATTATGCTAAGATTCGTAACGATATATTCAGAAATAATCAGGCATGATTAATATTTCAAGGAACAAAGGAAAAATTAACATCAACTGAATTTTTCTACACACACAGCAGAACATAGCAGCGCTACTTTCGGAAGCTTGATTTGGTTTGCTAGTCAATCTTTTTTAGGGCTTGTCAAGATTTAAGCTAAGAAGCAATTTGTCAAGCTAAAAATTAATTTCTATTGTGTGCAGAATTCTATGCACGAGCTTGAATTAGCTATTTTAGCGCTAGAATTTAATTCATGGATTTAAATACATAATAATTTAATGAAAATCTATCGCAAAGGCCTTTTCTGTCCAAACCAGAGACCTTTATTAAAAATAAAACAATTTTGCTTTTGGAACTACATATTAATGGAAATTCCTCGGGTCTATAGACGAATGATAAATTATATACAGATTAAGCGTTTCATTCCAAATACAGTGCGAGCTCGATATTCGCAACAATAGATTATCGCAGCACCCCGATTATCGCAACAGGCAATATTTTTATATTACAGTCATGTTTATGTGTATTTTGGTTTTCTTATGTATATTTCTAAAGAATAAATATGGTATAATTAAAAAACAAGACGAAAAAGAAACCGAAACCGAAAACGTCATATGGAGCCTTTGCTACCATAGACTCACAACTCAAAAAATTTTTTCGAATTTACTAACAATCTGCTATGTAAAGTTTTGAGAGATTGGCCCTTTTTTCGCAACACCATCGATATGTATTTAAGATTTTATTGGTAGTAATATTGTTGGAAAAACATTTATTTCGTGTTATTTTTAAGTCCTACTTTTTTAAGCAAATGTCCGTGTTTTTTTCCTCTGCTGTCCTCTTTTTATAAATTAAGCGATGACACCCTAATCTAACCTAACCTAACTCACCTACATACATACTTAACATATGGAAACGCTTTAAAAGGGACTGAAAAAAATAGGGAAACAATGTTATTTTCGTCCCTTATGGAATAATTTAGTTTCGTTACCAAATGAGTGCAAAGTTAAAAAAAAGTTGGCCACAAAACTTTTAATTAAGGATATCCAGATCTACATAATTGTATTAGGTCGTTTTATGATTGCTTGAAAATATGTTTTATGCGGTTCGCAGATGGTATAACTTTTTCTTACGTGGGATCTTAGACAGTATGTATATATTTTATATTTAAACTTCAAATTTAAAAATTTAATGAGTTACACTTGTCCTGTATACAATTTGAAACAGTTTAAATGCATCTTATATTAGAAAAAAGTTCATTGCTTGCATGTGTTTGCTTGAAAAATGGGAAAAATTTTTTATGGTAATCGAGCGATTAATTGCTTGGATTAGGATTACGATTAAAAGGTCTGATTAGTCCCGATTTCGATTATAATCGCAGTGCAAACCCTAGTGATTACATAGAAAAAGGAGTTATTAACATGCAACCTATCGGTACTGTGGTTATATTCACCAAATTCTTAGATAATAGTACATTTACTAAACTTTGTACTAGTTTAGGATTGCATGATTGAGAAAGGGGTGTTAAGCTAACTATTCATAGTGCAACTTATCTCTACACATTTTTCTTAAATAAACTTTTTAAAAACCGACAAACTTATAATGACATACTTACCAGATTCGAACACATCGGCTTCCTTTTCAATAGCAGGCTTCCGGGAACTTTCGCCATCATTCTCATTTCCTGCTTGACTTTCCCTAAAAACTTCACCATTTTCAAAACGTTCTCTTAAAGATTTTGAATCTACTTCAATATCGATATTAGGTTTTTTGTCCATGCCTATTATAGATCGTTTAAATATTGAAGGGGAGTTTAAATTAATTTGGTGTTATATGGAAAAATAAAAACTATTCACCATTTTCTGATTCAGCAACTGCTTGTTGATACATTTCCTTTATACGTGCTTGTTTGCCCATAAATAAACGAGATCTGATATTTTGAATCTCCTGTTTACGCTCTTCACGTCGTTCTTCTTTTTTCATTCCATGTCCTTTTTCAAAGAGAGTTCGTATGTCATTCATAGCTTCTCCGATACCGATAGGAAGTTCACGTTTTTGCTCATTCTTTTTTCGTCGAATAAATTCTGCATTAGGATTGTCAGCTGCAGAATCGAAATCAATCTCATCATCATAATCATCATCGCTATCTAGGGAAGTGCTTAAGTCTTGCTGGCTATTGGCGTTGGAACCTAGTTGTTGGAGTTTAGCCACTTTGGATAATATAGTAGAACTACGCCTAACAATATTATTATTGTTTCTTTGAACATCTTGCTGCTGATCATCGCTGTTATTAACTTTTCCTTGCTCGAATGCTTGAAATTTTGAACGTACGTTAAGTTGATGCAATTCTTCAAGCCCCAAATCGGGCTTATCGGAGGCTAAAAAAATTAAGGAATGAATATATAAAGTTTTTTGTTTCTATTTATGCGTAATTTCTTTGAACTGTATGGGTTTAAGTTGAAAGTCATCATTTCATACAATTATTGAATTAACAAATTCATTTTTAATTAAGAACGGGTCAGTACGGATTTCTAGGCCGCTACACCAGTTCATGACCATTCCTAGATCAATTTTACAACTTGTCATGATGGATAGTAGTGAGAGGAATATCAACTATTTAACAAATTTTGCTAAAAGTAGAATACACGAGTTACCTAAATCTTCTTATATTAATATACATGTTAAATCAATTTTGGTTTCTACGAAATTTGCCATCACTGATGATTATTTATTTGACAATGTTTTTTTTACTTTTCCAGAAGAATATGGCTGCCAAAATAAAACTGTTTTCTAGAATACGAGAATTACTTGAAACTTCTTACATTCATTTACAAGCTTTAAAAAATTTGGTTTGTATGAAATTCCCCATCACTGATGATTAATTACACTATGATACAAAAGTTGAGAAAAAAAAATTATTCAGGAGTTCTCATGCACCAATTCTATTTGGTTGGAGCCCACAGAGAAAAAAAATACCGATTGTTTTTCTAGCTCACTTCGTAAACTGATTTTATAACGGTAAATGTAGTGAAAAAACGGGTTTCTTAAAACTTGAATTTTAAAAAGTCATAATTTCTTTGTTTCAAAATGAACTTCTACAAATTTGAAAGATATGATTCTTTCAAATAAGACATGATTTTTGAAAATTAGTTATTAAATGGCTAAGCTATGGTGGTTTAAGTGTAAAGAAACTCTAAGTTGCTTATAAAGCGTAGTATGCAGTTCTCGCTGAAATTCAGGTTTGGAGTTTTGCATTTATTTCTACACGGAAAAATAATCGTGTAGAATTCTATACAGAATTTTGCTTGCATACACACAAATTTATATATATATATATATATATATATATATATATATATATATATATATATATATATATATATATATATATATATATATATATATATATATATATATATATATATATATATATATATATATATATATATATATATATATATATATATATATATATATATATATATATATATATATATATATATATATATATATATATATATATATATATATATATATATATATATTTTTTTTTTAATTTACAACACACAAAAACACTAAAAACTAATTACAATGTATGAAAAATTGGAAATGTCTAAAATTCCGTGACCAAACAATTGCCTGAACATTAGTTTTTGTTTCAGTTGACGGAAAAAATTTTCCACTTATTGTTATAACATGCCTGTAATAGACAATAAATGCCAAAATTCCGTGTACTTTTCTTTTGCAACTGCGTACTATTAAACGGATATTTCTTTAAGAAATTTACCAACCTGAATTTCAGTTTGTTTTTTTTACACATACTTCTTATGACAGCCTGAATTTCAGGCAGAGCAGTCTTAAGCAGACTTAAGCAGGGAAACCGGAAAGTAAAATTTTGTTGAAAAATGTGCTTTTTACGCCTAAACCACCATAGCTTAGTCATTTACTAACTGCTTTTCAAAAATCATGTCTTATTTGAAAGATACGAATCATATCTTTCAAACATGCCCTAAAAATGTTTTATGCGTAATATATATGCACTAAGAACTTAAAAATACGCTAAAAAAATTGTAAATATATGCTTTTAAAAATTTACCATTTCATTTAAAATTTATATAATATGCATTTCTGACACCAATATGTTGATGGCATACAATAATGACAAAGAAAATAACGTCCACGGACATTATTTCCACTTCAAAAAGTAAATAATGTCCATGGGTATGTCGAATAGTGGCTTCGCAGAGTAAATGTTTTCTGCCTAGGCAAAAATCGAAACTTCGAAGCCAAACTTTTCAGGAAAAAATATGCGAAATCTGCATTTTATTTTCAAAATCATAAACAAATCTTCAAAACTATTTTTTAACCGACTTCAGAAAAAGGAGAAAGGTTATCAATTTGTCATGTATTTTTTTTTCATGTCTGTTCCCTCAAAACTCCGCCATTTATGAACCGATTTCGGATTTTTTTTCTCTATTCAAAAGGATGTACTTCCAGATTGGTCCCGTTGAAAAGTAGGCGGGTCACGCCCATACAAAGTAAATACACTTTCGTTTTTAATTACTTCTACTCAACTGATTCTTATGAAACTTTACACCCACATTAAGCTTCTGTTTAAATGCTATATGAGGATCAAAAAAGTGGGCAGTGCCACGCCCATGAAGAGTAAATTATCATTTTAACTACTTCTACTTAGCCGATTCTTATGAAACTTTGCATAAATATTTAGTTATCGTTACTATACAACATTGCAGTTAGAAAAGTGGGCAATGCCACGCCCATGAAAAGTAAATATTGATTTTAGATACTTCTGCTAATCCGATTCTTATGAAACTTTGCACACACAATAAGTTCTCGTAAAAGTACATGATGATAAAATATGGGGGCGGTGTCACTCCTATTTTGGAGTCGGTTTTTTTGCAAGAATTATATTACCACTTTTTATGTATTATTTAAGCAAATTAACAAATTTATTCACGAAAAAATTTACTGTTTCTATTGAAGCCCCAATTCGATCAAAATTGAAACCAGTATTTGCGTTGGCAAGAAGCCGTTTTTAAGGTGTGGGATGGTTAGACTTTAAAGCATTAGCGTATGAGAATTGACTGTTAGGTATGTTTTCCGCTATGTCCTGGTTAGCCTTAAAAACGTTGGCGTATAAAGCCCTACCAGCCGGGCTGGTTGGCGCAACTGGGGATAATTGGTATTGTCGAAAGTAATAAGTTGAGCATAGGTGTGATTACGTTTTTTAGACAAAGACTGCGTAACGATTGACAAATGTCACATAAAAACTAATATATTTTTTGGATTATGTTAGAACAGGAAAATTTATATTATATATTTTTTAACAATACACAATATTTTTAAAAGAAGAGGTGCTAGGAAAAAACTAATGCTATTTTCGTAATCAGCAGACAAAAAACAGAAGGAGCAGTTAGTTTGATTTCATAATATTTGCAAAAAAAATGTTTTTAAGGACTGAGCCGATAACGCACGATTTTTAGCATCCTGATGTACTCAACAATATGACTGCTCAAATGAAAGAGATTTTTGTGTATATGTAGTAATATTCCACAAAGTATTTTAAAATTTGAAAGACCGTTCGTGAAATATTACGCGAGTATACACAAAAAATAGTGTAAATTATACATATGTATGTATATTAAATGTATGTATATGGCGCATATTCAGAAATTATCACTAAATGTTAACTTTTTTAAGTACCTATTTAAGTTTTTTACGAAAAGTTTGCACTTATTTATGGGCAAAGCTGTAACTAAATGCCAAGTAACTAGCACATTTAAAGAACAGCTGATTGCGACTATTTCAACTGCGTCCAAAAAACACCTATACAAAAAAGAAAATAAGCTAGAGACGTGTTTTTGGTTAACAAACTTCTATTGAATAAATTTATTTTTACAGGCCCTGATTTATATACAAACTATAACCAAAAAAATAATTTTTTTAGAATTTGTATACATTTTTTACAAAACAAAGATTGTTTTTAAGTAATTAGGTTTATATCGTTCAAAATATTATCGACATTTTATTTTGTCTATATACCAATATGCAGGGTTGCATTTCTTTTACCAACTGAGAGCAGTTGCTGCGCTACTTATGAATTGTGAATAATATCTATAACTATCTTTATACTATTTTTAGTACCTGTTTTATTAATCACGACTTTGGCTATGATTTCTGAACATGCGCCTACAACTTTAAAACTAGAACTGCTAGGGAACAACTAATGATGCCATCGTAAACAGCAGGTAACAAGTAAAAGTATTATATTCGGCTATGCTGAATCTTACATACCCTTCACCAATAACCATGGACTCAAATCTAATGACAAGTGAGGATTTTTTTTTGCTGATTTTCAATACCAATCTCGTTGAGACAAACCGCGATATATTAGTCCAAATTCATATTATGTATGATATATTAGTCCGATTTCACGTACAGACAGACGGACATCGATAATTCGATGTCCGTCTGTCTATAAGGACCCAAAAAATATATACTTTATAAAGCGGAAATAACACACGGAATGAGAAACCTATATATACCATTTCCATTTTTGGTGAAGTGTACAAAAATATATAGGAATGAGCTATTTCTATTTAAACAACAAAATCACTCTTCCGCTGTGCATTGTCATGTTATCATAGGTACATAAGCTTATGAAGCAACTTCCTTACAGCAAGGAAAATGGATTGTTTGTTAATTAGTGTTAGTTATTTATAATCTCAATCTTACCTCTAACAACATCCGGTGGCAATTCAGTTGGTTGGTTTTCACGTATTATTAGTTCTGGTTTACGCGGTTGAACAATCTCATTATCTTCTACTAATTTAGGAGCGAACAACAGCTTGAAATGTACCATGCAATATAGAACCCCTTCATGACTTTGGTAGTTATCTACTCTGTATAGTGAGATAATTATTGTTAATAAAATAATTTTATCAGACATACACACATATCGCCGCGTTTCTACTTTAACCTTATACATTTATATCTTAAAAATCATAATTTTCGGGATATCAATAAAAACATAACTTTTACTTAATTCGTGTAAATATTCATAACAAATGTTAAACAAGATAAGGAGCACAGCTCTACGCTGGTCCCTAAGACACCTCTCATCTTTATTTGTCGCGTAATATAAGTGCTAGAGAATGTTTGTAATATCTATTTCGTAAAAATGTAGCTACGAGGTTGAAGTAGAAAGGCGACGATGTGTATGTATACCCAAATACAAAAGTAGGCATTTAAGGAGATTAAAACACTCACTTCAATTGCTTATTGCATTCATTGCAGCGAAAACAGTTCTTATGGTAAATACTCTTTTCGGCTTTGACTTCTTCCATTTTATAAACTGTCTTATCACATAAACGACAGTTTTGTTGTACTTCTCCTTGTGGATTCTACGAAATTTTTTCATTAGTTTTAATTCTTTAATTAAAAAACTAAAAAAGGATGATGACTTATTCCTGCAATTTTATATTAAAGCATGTCGAGTCAAATTACACTGAAGAACTAAATTAAAAATTTTTCATGCCACAAGAACTTCTTTTATATTTTTCATTTTAATGGATGACTGTTACTAAAGCTGAGTAATTAAAATATGTATATATAGTAGGTCAACATGAAAACAATGATTTGGATTTTTCACATCTCCGATTTTAATGAAAATCGACACATATCGAGTGGTAACCGCCAAAAAGCTTAAGCGGCAAAAAGTAAATTTTACAGGAGAAGTATTTTTTAATTATCCTTAATATTGGCTATATAGGATTTTCGTGGACTGTTATATGTAATGTTTAGGTTGAACAGGCTTCCGGTTTCTAACAACCGGCCCACTTGGGTCCTTTGGTCCCTTTGTGATGATATGTAATGTTAATAGTTTTAATAAATTTCCTATAAGACAACGCATGTCTGTGGGCATTAAGATATTTTAAGATATTCTTGATGTCATGAAATATCATTAAATTTTATCAAATTGTTTTAAAACTAGTAATTATCATCCTTAGCAAGCAGTTCATTGATATTCTTTCAGTTTTGACACTAGTTTTGCTCTACTTGAAAATGAGAATTTTAGCTTAAGTGACACTTTGCAGTTACAAAAATATGCAAACAAATTAAAAATTCATATGGAAAACGCACTTAAGCTAAAATTTATTTTATGTTTTTTTATTGTGTTACACGTTTGGCTATTTATGGTCAGATTTCTTTATTCTTAGGATGCAAATAAAACCAATTTATTTCATCTTTTTTCTCAACGTTTCGTCAGCTTTTTTCCGACGTCTTCAGGAGAATTTTTATTTTTAAATTCTGGCAACAAATTACAAGTTTTTTATTATTTTTGGTCATATTTTTGTAATATTAATTTTTGAGAAAAAAGATGAAATAAATTGGTTTTATTTGCATCCTAAGAATCAAGAAATCTGACCATAAATAGCCAAACGTGTAACACAATAAAAAAAACATAAACAAACGAAATTGGTCACAAAACATAAACACAATAAATAACATCGGAAGGCCCGCCGAAATAAATTACATACTCATATACATACATATATTTGCATACGCATGTACATATGTATGTATGTATGTACAAATTTAAATAACAACAAGAACTTAAATTCTACAACAACATTACAAAATGAGACAACTTTTTAAACATATAAAATACAAATACAACACAGAAACCACAATTTTAATGAAACAATATTGCAGAGAAATACACAAATTAGCCAATTCACTTGAAAGATCAAATTTTTTACAGCAATGCAGAAAAGCTGGTATTATACCAAAACATATAACATATTCAACGCAAAAACTAAAGCAACTATTTAAAACAAATAAAGCACAGAACGAAATGAAAAAGGTAGAGAGAAACTTCCATCAAAAAATACTTAATGTTGAAATTACAGACACACACACAAATACAACTTTGATAAAGAAACAGATTGAAAACATAGAAAAACAGCTGGTAAATACACTGAACGAAACTGAACTTATGAAATTTAAAAAAGGACAATGGATAAGATTTAAAAACATAAAATTAAAAACAAGACAGAAACACTCATCTAAAATGAAAAAACTTAGAGCTGAGAAGTTTAATGATTTTGGTTTTACATTCAACGAAGACTGGTTTTTGAATTTCACCGGAGTTAATTTCGATATAGAAAGCAAATGGCTTCTATCACTAGGAAACAAGTTTGCGATTCCTGTAACAGGAAAAAACTTTTCGCCTGTTACTTTAGTAGCTGATATCGAGCAATGGGTTCAGAAAATTAAAGATGATAACGAGAAAGATACATTAAGAACAAAAATGACAAATAGAATATCGAATTTCAGAAGAAATTGTAGAAACAATGACAAAGAAAAATTTATACTAGACATATACGAAAAAACAGAGAAAATATTAAAAGAAAATAAAAATACAATCATAGTTACTACAGCTGACAAAGGGAATAAGACAGTGGTTATTTATAAAGACGAATATAAAAATAAAATGAAGGAACTACTAGAGGACAAATCTACTTACAAAATTATCAGAAAAGATCCTACACCACAACTGCAAAGAACAAATAACAATATAATAACAGAACTTCTGAAAGGGAACCATATTACTAAGTTGGAAAAAATTAGAATGACATCTCATGCAGCTATGGCACCGGAACTTTATGGTTTACCAAAAATACATAAAGAAAACATACCACTAAGGCCAATTTCATCATCTCTGAAAGTGCCATGTTATCATCTGTCGAAATATGTGGGTACAATATTAAAAAATCTCATTTCTCAAACTTATAACATCAGAAACTCTATGCAACTGAAGGAAAAACTCTGTGATATAACTTTAGACGAGAATGACATCATAGTATCATTTGACGTGGTATCATTATTTACTAATATACCTACACATTTAGCTATTAAGAACATACTTGACAAATGGGATACCGTTAAGGAGCACACTACTGTTAGTAGAAGGCAATTTTTGAAAATACTTCAATTCTGTATAACAGACAACAATTATTTCACATATGATGGACAGTATTATCACCAAACATATGGTATGCCAATGGGTAACCCATTATCACCGACGATAACAGATATTGTTTTAGACACATTATTAGACGATATTATTAATGAATTGAAAACAAAACACATATACCTAAAATTTATTTGTAAGTATGTCGACGACTTATTTGCGGTTATTAAAAAAGCGGACATGGAAATAGTATTAAAAACTTTAAACTCATACCACAAAAATCTGCAATTCACTATTGAGATAGAAGAAAACAACGAAATACCATATTTGGATATGAAAATAATTAAATAAAATAACAAATTAATAACAGACTGGTATGCAAAGGAAACCGCATCTGGCAGATTAATAAATTACCATTCCACCCAACCGATGATCATGAAAATAAATACGGCGACGAATCTAATTAACAAAATTCTCAACATCAGTGACAAACGATTCAGAAATAAAAACATTAGTAAAATAAGAAACATAATGACAAAAAACAACTTCCCGATATACATTACGAACAAACTAATAAACAAATGCTTAAATAAAAACGCAACTGGAAACAATAATAATGGAGTAGCAGAAAAAGTTTTTTACAGTGTACCATATGTACCAAAGTTGACGGAAAACAAAACATTAAAACAGATGATAAATGATAAAACAACAATAGTCACACATAGATCAAACAAGACACTAAGACGTCTTTTTACACAGGAAAGAACAAAACTTGACAAATTAGAAACAGACAATGTTGTATACGAAATAACTTGTCAAGGAAATGAAACAGAAATATGCAATAGAGTATATGTGGGAACAACAAAACGAAAACTCGGAACTAGAGTATCAGAACATGAAGCAGACATAAACAAAGGAAAAGAGACAACAGCTTTAGCCCAACATGTGACAGAAACGGGACATAAAATAGATTTTAAGGGGGTCAAAATATTAGATAGAGAAAAGAGAGCGAATAAAAGATATACACTAGAAAGCCTACGAATACAGCAACGTATTAAAAAATCGATCAATACAAAAGAAGACAAAGACAACACCAAACTGCAATATTCAATTGCAATAACTTGACAAGTGAAGTTGTGTGATATCAGTTTTAAGTTTGCCTGTGATATTTTACATTAATTTTTATTATTTAAATTATACAATTAATTGTTCGTGCTGTCCAGTTTTATAATTTATTCAATAATGTAACTGAAGATCGTAAGTCAAACAAAAATTAATATTACAAAAATATGACCAAAAATAATAAAAAACTTGTAATTTGTTGCCAGAATTTAAAAATAAAAATTCTCCTGAAGACGTCGGAAAAAAGCTGACGAAACGTTGAGAAAAAAGATGAAATAAATTGGTTTTATTTGCATCCTAAGAATCAAGAAATCTGACCATAAATAGCCAAACGTGTAACACAATAAAAAAAAAAAAAAACATAAACAAACGAAATTGGTCACAAAACATAAACACAATAAAATTTATTTTGCTGTATTTCTGTAACGGTACTGGTCATACCTTTCAAACTTTGACAGATTGTCCGAATTATCGTAAATAATAGATTTTCGTCAAAAAACGATTTTCGAAAAGCATGTCGCTTAAGCTTTTTTGGCGGTTACCACTCGATATCTTCTAATCCTGTGTGCGCGTAAGATGGCGAAATATTATTTCGCTACCTTTATGGTTTCTATTTATAGACCTGTAAACTTCGGCATCTCGTCCATTTTTGAGAAAAGTTCGTCATATTGAATAACTTAAATAGATTTGATGACATCTAAAAGGTTTCAGTCTTCTCTTAACAAATGCTGATTAAAAAAGACACATCTTTCTGCTACAAGTGCCTCTAAAATGCCAAAGTATCCTTTATCTTTAAATATCCTGAAAATGTTGTTTTAATTTTTTTTGTAGAATATACCATTTGAATACATTAGGATTTTTTGTAAAAAGTAATATTGAAGTTGCATAACTTTGTAGCGCGTCATCCGATTTTAGTAATTTAATTATCATGTGAAAGGTTCAAGCACACTTTTTGCAAATCCAATTTTGATCCTTAAATATTCTGTAAAATGGTAGGTATTTATTTTCTCTTGATTTTTTTGCAGCATATAGCAAACTAATCTATCGCCATTGTGTAAAAAATACAAATCGAGATTTTAGGAAATACTACGGCTACGGTTGTTTTTATTGGTATTGCTTACACAATTTTCATAGAAATTATCGAGTTATCATAAAGAAACAGCTGTAACTTTAGAATCGGTTTTCATCCCATCTTGAAAATTTTACACAATAAGGAAAGCTACATTCCGTAAAAAAAATAAAATACCATTTTTCAGAATATTTAAGGATAAAGGATACTTTGGCATTTTATAGGCACTTATAGCAGGAAGCTGTGTCCTTTTTTAACAGTATTCATTAAGAGGAAACTGACACCTTTCTAATGAAATCAAAGTTATTCAATCTTCAATATAACGATCTTTTTACAAAAATGGCCGAGATCCCCAAGTTTAGAGCCCTATAAAATAGAAACCATAAGAGGTATCGAAATAATTCTTCGCCATGTTACGCGCACACAGCAGTAGAATATATATATTATCATCGGAGTGGGGGAAATTCCAGAAAATTTTAGCTTTTACCCTATATTGGGCTAGAATTTTGTATGGGGCATTACATGTGAAGCAGATATTTGACTATGTTATACCTCTATATGTCTTCAGTTCAGGGGCCGAATCGTCGCTTTCGATATCGAGCTTATTCGATCGAGTTTTCTTAGTTTGAGATTATGGCATTCGCTATCGAACAATATAAGCACATTGTTCGATATCAAAGGTCATAATCTCAAACTAAGAAAACTCGATCGAATCAGCTCGATATCGAAAGCGACGATTCGGCACCAGGTACAAACATTTTTTTTAGTATAAAGTGTTCATAACGGGATATAGGACTTAAAAAATGACTAAGCAAGTAGCAGGTATGTGCTACTTCCTGTGTTATATTTTAGTTTTAACAAGCTACAAAAAAAAAAATGAACTTATCAAGTTTATGGTTCATTATGTTAGCTCTTCAAATATGTACATATGTTTGTAGATTTTAGAAGAAATATTATTTGAAAAAAATATGTTTAAAATGGTGATGTAATGAGCTACAAACTTGATAAGTTTATTTATTTGTTTGTAAATTTTTTAAACCAAACACTGGAAGTAGTGCATACCTGATGTTTAGTACAATTTTCAAAGTCCTAGATCTCTTTAAGAAGACTAAAAAACATACGGGCATGTTCTGAAAATCACGGTGATTTGAAATCACGTGATTTCAAAAGTAAACTGTTAATAACTGATTTGTAAGAAGATTGTTATTGTATTTTAAGTTTTTGTCATTTACAATAGAACATTTTACTCAAACTTCCAACGCTATAAATAGTTCAATTAACGAAAGCAATAATTTAGCCTTTATTAATTTTTTGAAATCACCGTGATTTGGCATCTCGTGATTTACAGAACAGGCCCCATAGTCAAATTTTATAAAAATCAGAGATAAAATTTTTTAACATATCTGCTACCCAAATAATGCCCAATATATTGTCATACGTATGAACACATCACAAGAAATCTGATGCCAATCGAGAATAAATAAAAGCCGTTTACTAATGAAGGTAGGCGCTAAAACAGTATTAGCTATTAGAGTTCATGTGGCGTGACTAGTGTTTACTAGCGTTATCAATAATGACTAAATCATTAATATGCAATATGTCATTATCTCACGAAAATGGGGACGAAGTGTACAAAAACACGAAAGGGCGATATCCAGTTGCGTAGCAACGCAAAAATACTTCTGGCATCGTTTTCAAGCCACCCAGCAAACATATTTTACCAATTTCGGTCTGATGTCGATCAGAAAGTATGCTTAAGATGTCGAATTCGTATCCGCATTCAGTCAGAAAACGTACCGAAAATTATATGAGTGGTTGGTAAGAAAGTGGACCTTTTTTTGAGGTAATTCGAAAAACATTGCCAAAATGTCTAGAAGAATTTCGTACGACCTCTGAATAATTTTCTAGAGAAATTCTAAAGGAATTTTTGACATGTTTGAACAATGTCGGAAAAATGTCTGACAAAACAGAGAATTTTCCAATTTATCTGATACTTATTATGTCTTATCGAATTAATAAATGTGCAGAAAGAAGTAACTGCTAAAAGTCGTAAGACGTAGACTAGCAAACGCGCAGACTTTTCTGATAAATTTTAAAGACAATTAAATTGCATTTCGGTAATGTGCAGACTAGTCTAATATTATTTGGTTAATATTTCAGAAAATGTGCATAAACGCCCTACCACCGGCTATTCTGCCAAATGTCTGAAGGAATTTTAGACAGCTCCTTTGGTTGTCTGGTAAAGTCTCAGAGTTTTCTGACGTCAAGCATGTCGGCAAAAAATGTTTCCTGAGAAACTTTAATCATAGTTGGTGACTGACTCAACTTTGTTTTAACTTCCCGCTATCAAAAAAAAAGGAAGCTACCGATTTTTCATTAAATCTCGACGTTTTGTGGTCATGGGAATCTATTCTGACTATTTTTACGATTATGTCCTTATGGATGAATGTGTGTGTGAGTGTATGTGTATGTATTATGTAAGCCTTTCATAACTTAAAAATGGCTTAACCGATAGGAACCAGGTTTACGGCATTATAAAGACCAATCAACCGATTTTTTCAAATAAATTATAAGGTACTAAGCCGTTCGAATCCAAAATCTAATCAGCTCTTAAACTCATAAAACAACGTTGACTTATTGAAATCGATTGATTCGTTCCAGTGTATTCTTCAAAACTTTGCTGGTATCTCATTGAAAGTTTTAAAAGTTGCTTCCAAAGCTGGATACGTTTTCAAACGAAGAATATTCACTTGCTGTGCCAAGTATAAGAACTGAAACATGAATGTATTAATGAATGATATGAATGAAATCTTACACTGAACTTTTCTTGTGCTGTGCTAGCATCAATGGAACGTACATGTATTAGATTCCGCTTTTGCAAAGCATCAAATTTACTAAAACTGGATTTCTAGAAATAAAATAGGATTTAAAATTGATGAAAACATTAAAAATATTGTATTTTCTGTAACTAATGTGAAAACTTTTCGAATCCATTTTTTTTATTCTGTGAAGCACACGACTCAATAAAATCATTGGTGCAGTTCACACAACATTCGGTAACTGTTTACTAGAGTAGGGCAAACTCGTTCCTTTTATGGAATCGTTCTGACCGATCCAAAAGACTAAAGAAACTAGGTCGTTCCTTTCGTTCGTCGTTGCGGTTTTTTACTTTAAACAGTGAGCGAACGAGAGAACGTCTCTGTCGCTCCTAAAAACATCAACAAACATGCTTTATGGTTTATTTTAATTTTCTGACATAATAACAATAAAATAATTCCTTGTTTTCGTAATATTTGTAAAAAAAATAATAGCCCATAACAAGCAATAAATTTTTGAAAATAATAAAATCTATCATAAACACAAATAAATAAATCATTCCAATGCGAATTCACAGCTTTAAACTTTTTTTTATAGCATTTTCATCATCGTCGGATGATTTGCTTTGTGAATTTGACTACGTACAATAAGTTTACAAAAATAAAATGTTTGCGGATTTTGTTACATATTTTACTTCTTTTATAAGTGAGATAACCTGGTATGAATTTGCCTTGTGTACAAAATAAGTGAACGAAACAAATGTAACACACTGTGTTTGACGTTTGTCAAAACAAATTAATTACTCCTCAACACGGTTTGCAACTACGGAACCATGGTAGAATAATATTACAGGTAGCCGCATAACTAACACAAATGTACATATTGGGATAGAAAATGTCAAACATTAATAGAGATGGTATGTGTGTGTTTGTATATCAGAAGTAGCAAACATACGTGTGGTATTGTGTGTGCAACGTAGTTACTTCACATACACACAACATTTGACAGTTCGTACCATGAAAAAAGCATATAAAAAATAATCAGCTGACGTTCCAGGGCTACCTTGTATATTATTCTACCATGTACGGAACCAGGAACGAAAACAAATGAGCATTTAAAAAGTCGACACCGTTCCTTTTAGGGAATCGTTCCGCACCGTTCCTTTTAGGGAATCGTTCCGCACCGTTCCAATAAATTTTACAGCAACAAAATATATGGAAAATTTTACCAATTTAACGAGTAACAGTTACGCACTGATGAGTGAACTGCGCTTTTGTTAGGTTTAATTATTTTTGTGTGGTAAAACTTCTCACAAGTTACAGAACACATGTACCTTGTTACGAACTTTATCTAAGGGATAATGCTATACATTTGTACTACTTACCACTGAAATGTTTTGCTTGTCCGTTTCTCCCTTCTTATTCTTTTTTGGTTTAGTTTTCTTTTTAGAAAGGTAATTCTTTTTTGAATTGTCATCATCTTCATTTTTATGGTCACTATTTTGTTTAATCTCTTCTTGTTGTTCTTGATTTTCTGTAGATCTATTAGCTTGTGCTGATTTCACACATTCTCTCTTAACTGTCGTTGTTATTGAATTACTTTTTATAGTCTGATCTTCTGATTTGGTAGTCGACATATTTAAAACTCCATTTGCTAGAATTTTTTCTTTATGAGTTGTTGAAGACGTAGTTTTCGAAATCTTTGACACGGATAATAAGTGCTGCTCTTCTGCTTGCGCACACGTAAGAATTTTTTTGGATTTTTTTCTTGCAGATCCCAGAGACTACAAAAAAAGCAACAAAAAATATGTTTTTTTTAAATCAGTGTAAATAGATTTTGAAATAATAAAAAGCTAAATCAGGTTTCAAATAGAGCCAAAATATATAATTTACAACTTAGTTGCTTTTTAATAGCGTCTTTTCATTGCTTGCGCTTGTAGTGGAACGATTCACCTAGTTGAACACCGTATCTAAAAATGTGTATTTTTCACATTTTCTTCAAAAACAACATGTAAAAACAGTACACAATTTAAAAATTTGTTTCAAGGCACTTCCAAAATTGCATTGAAATACTAGCGGCTTCCGAAAGTGGCGGTATTATGTTCTGCTGTGCACGTTGAAAAATTAAGTTGATCTTAATTTTTTATGCAACACAAAATAGAAAAACTGCCGTAAATAAGCGACTAGGTATAAAATATGCAAAAACATGTTGTAATGGGTAAAATATGCACTAACAAATCGATGTTAAAGTTCTTAACGTATAAATATGTTATTTGTGCCTACTTCATCGCTCAGGAAAAAACATGCAATTGCATACTTGTGGTTTCCCTATAGGCAAATATTTTTACACTATAGATAGCAAATATTTTTACACTATAGATACATACACATAACTATCCACAGAGAGATATCTATTTGATAAAATTACAGGTATAAGTATAGTTTTGGTGATATGGGGAAATTTTTATTTAAGCCAATGCTAATACAAAATGCTCTACTAATACATTCTTAGACTTAGGTCAGCTAATTTGTAAGGATTCGGGCTTATATATTTTCTATCTTGGGGAAGGGTATATAAGATTCGGCACAGCCGAATATAGCAGTTTTACTTGTTTTATTTCAAATATATTATTAAAAACGAAAAAATGCTTACGAAAGGTATTCGTTACTTTCGTGAATAAAAAAAAAAATGCCTTAATGTTTTTTCGTAGTATATCCCAGTAAAAAAAATTGGAAGTCATTTTTAAGGAACTACATTTTCATTGCTTCCAAAGAATCGATATTAAAAATATGAAGATAATTAGTATAAAAGCATGTACATTAACATTTATTTTAGTCACATAAAAAGTTGTAATTCCTTTATAGTTTTAGAAAATACCCTCCAAGCTTTTTGAAAAATCGATTTTTAAAGAAATTTATGGACTAATTTTCGTCTAAAAGGTAATAGTTATTTAATGAAATATACATGAAAACACTGTTTTGCATTTAAGTTCTTATAAAAAGAAACAAGTTGCGAAAATGTGTAAATTTTTAGCCTTTTTCCTGGAGAAAAATATTATTATAGAACGCAAAAAAGGACATTTTCCTATACATGGCTTCCAATTCTGTGATTATGTACCGAAAAAGAGAACTTCTTGCAATGACAACCCAATGTAATCATCATTAGAAATGTTCCAAATTCGCACTACTTCCGGATCGCAAAGTCTACATTTTCATGACTTCTTTGGAGTGTATTTTTTTACTGGGATACGAAAGTTTCGTACATGCTACGAAAAGGCACTACGAAAGTTTTTTTTCGTAAAATATTGCATGAACTATTTTCAGTATATTTGACAGCGCATAGAGAAAGGGACCTAAGAGTAAAAAAAAATCAATTTTTTTTATGTGGACAAGATCTGAGCATCGAATGAGACCGATCCCATGCCCCAAAAGTGCTCCCTCCCAGAGATATGCACGTTTTATGAAATCAGGGAAGCGGTAAAGTAAATCTACTTCCTCGAATTCTTCCACCATTTCATCCTAAAACAGTCAGTAAGAATGTTATTAGTTTTAAATTATTTTCGCTCATAACATAATAAGGTTATGTCAAAAAATGTTCGTACTAACAGAGTGATATTCACGATTTAAAAGAATTATAAATGAGTATTTATTATAATTCACAATTAATAATTTCAGAAAATAAACGCGAGCAAAATTGATATCAAACTCATGGAAACAGCGCGCTAGATAGAAAACAGTAAAACCAACTACACAAAACAAAAGGTAGGGACGGCCAACGCGCATTTTCAAGGTTGACCAACACGTTCCTGACGTCATGAGATGTGTCGCTTTCAAATGAGACCAATACCAACTCGCTCAGTGATGGTACACAAAAGATACACGTATTTAAATCTTTAAAATGGCTCTCCTGAACAAACCCGGTTTTTACCCTTAGGTCCCTTTCTATTTTGCGCGTCACATATACTGAAAATGAAGTCAGTAGAAGTGTTTTTCAATTCCACTTTGAAATTTTAAAGTGGTTTGATAAGAAAATTTTCGTTTTCTGAAGAAGCAACTTACGGAATTGAAACCACTTCCGATCGGAAAGGTATTCTGTGACATGGCTGAATATGTGGTTTTTCAATTAATTTTTACTAATTTTAATAAAGAAAATAAACGATAAAGTAAAAACAACAAATGAAATGTCGTTTCATACACAGCACTGCCAATTGTGATAAGCCAAAAGATGATTCCAAAATTAAAAAGTGTAGCAAATTGCCATCAAAATCACACTGCAAACTACAGGGTCTGCCCTGTCTATGTACATGTTAAGCAGTCTTTGTCTAACAGACGTAATCACACCTATGCTCAACCTATTACTTTCGACAATACCAATTATCCCCAGCTGCGCCAACCAGCTACCAGCCGGCCTTCATACGCCAACATTTTTAAGGCTAACCAGGCCCTAGCGCAAAACATATCAAACAGTCAGTTCTCATACGCTAATGCTTTAAAGTCTAACCAGCCCACAGCTCAAAAACGGCCTCTTGCCTACGAAAACAGTGGTTTCAATTTTGATCGAATTGAGGCTTCAATAGAAAATTTAATACAAAAAGTAAATTTTTTTACAACCAACATGACCTCCATGATGCAGGAAGTGTTGAAAATGCAGTCTACATTATTGCAGGCTGCATTAAACAAACCATGAACTTAAAAATCTGTTTCTGGAACGCAAACGGCAGCCGCCAACATAAAAACGAACTAGAATAGTTTATGATGGATAAAAAAATTTATGTAATGCCTATCTCTGAGACGCATTTGACGGCTAAAAGCTTTTTTTAAAATCAACGGATATACTCTCTACGACACAAAGGACCCCCAAGGTAGAGTGATCATTGTGAAGACTATCTTCAATCAACTAATATCTGCATTCAAGCCTTTCATCAAAACCTGGTGATTTCATCAATTTACTCTCCTCCCAGGTACTCTATCACAGAAAATCAGTATAGTAGATTTTTTAATTCACTAGGCCCACGCTTTTTGGCCGCCGGTGATTACAACGCTAAGCACACGTTCTGGGGATCTCGCCTCATCACGCCAAAGGGTCGCGTTTTGTTTGACACAATTTCAAAAATGCGGTTAAATGTTATATCAAGTGGGCAGCCAACTTACTGGCCAACAGATCGCCGAAAAATACCTGATGTTATTGATTTTGGAGTAGTAAAGGGTGTGCCCAGCGAAATGATCCAAGTTGAAGCATCTTTAGATTTGTCTTCAGATCACTCACCAACTATTTTCACTATATATTCACATACAACTTCTTCACCCACTTGTGATTTAACGATGACAACCACACGTATAAAATGGTTGATATAAAAAAAATTATTTGACTGCTCATTGCCCAGAAAATATTCCATTAAAACGCCTGCTGACATAGATGACTCTATTAGAATGTTTGAGGCAAACCTTAAGCAAGCTGCTCTAAATGCTACTACTACAAATCTTCAGGTGAAATATAATAGAATTTTTTCAGCAGATGTAGAACGGCTTTTATCGGAAAAACGAAGAGTTCGTAGAGAATGGCAACGCTACAGATCCCCTCATCTAAAATCTAGGCTGAAGGAATGTACTAAACAGCTAAAAACTCTACTAGAATATAAAAAAACCGCTTCTCTTCAAAACTTTCTGAATGGGCTCGACGCAACACGTCAAACAGACTATTCGCTATGGAGAGCAGCCCGAGGCCTCAAAAGACCAGTGATATATAAGCCTCCATTGCGAGCTTCGAATGGAGACTGGGCAAGAACTGACGCTGAAAAAGGTACTCTGTTTGTAAACCACTTGCAGAAAGTATTTACTCCAAATACGTCTGATACTATAGTTGAGCTGCCACCAGTCCTCGCTATACCAGATGTTACTTCGAGGTTCAATATTCGTGAGATTGAACACTGTATTGCGGGCTTAAACTCGAAAAACGCTCCAGGCGGTGATAAAATAAGCAATAAAATGCTCTTAGAGCTACCCTATACTGCAAAACGGATAATTCTATTTATTTTTAGCAGTATTTTGCGCCTCAAATGCTATCCCGCAGAATGGAAGGTTTCGCTGATTACCATGATACCTAAACCATTCAAAGATCATACGAAGGTGGAGTCATATAGGCCTATAAGCCTATAGTCTAACATGTCGAACACCCATACTGAATCGTACTGGATGCATTCCAGACCACCAATTCGGTTTTAGGAGACAACATAGCACGACTGAACAAACACATAGACTCGTGAACGCGGTTAGAAAAAACTTGGAATAAAAGAAATATTGTTCTGCGCTCTTCATCGATGTTTCTCAGGCATTTGATAAAGTATGGCACGAAGGTTTAATACATAAACTAAAGCAAAACCTACCCGAAAACATCCTTAAACTTTTAGAAAGCTACTTAACTGAGCGAAAATTTGTTGTTAAAGAAGGTAATTTTCTAAGCCCTCCGCAACCCATTGAAGCCGGAGTTCCTAAAGGTATCATCCTCGGTCCTGTATTATACCTGATATATGCCTCTGACTTGCCGGTAAGCAGTAACATACACATATCAACATTCGCTGATGATACAGCTTTTCTAAGTGTTCACAAAAGCCGTCAAGAAGCCACCCGCAAACTGCTAGATTATATACCCCAGTTGGAACAATGGCTAAATCAATGGCGGATTAAAATTAACGAACAAAAATGGCTACACATTACTTTTACATTGTGCAAAGAAACCTGCCCACCTATACAAACAAATAACTAAACTATACCTCAAAACTCTGAAGTAAAATATCTCGGTGTTCATCTTGATCGTCGTCTATTATGGAAGTCACACATAAATGGAAAGGTGACCCAAGTGAAATTAAAAGCAGCTCAAATGAATTGGCTAATTGGAAGGAATTCTACTGTAACCCTAGATTGTAAACTTCTTCTATACAACTCCATTCTAAAACCAATATGGTCCTACGGAATCCATTTATGGGGCACTGCCTCGGCACCAAATGTAGAAAAAATTCAAAGGCAACAAAATAAGATACTCCCTACGATTACAGCAGCCCCATGGTATGTCAGAAACAAGCGAATTCATAAAAACCTAGATGTACCGCTGGTTAAGACAGTGTTTTCTAAACACATGACAAGCTAAATAAAAAAACTTGAGTTGCAGCCGAATCCCCTAGCCCGAAACATAATTAACTTTAGAGGCCACACTCGGCTGAGAAGGAGGGACACTCTTGCTCTCCGCCGAACACGAGAGACGTAAACAACCAAACAACCAACCGCTGAAACAAATATTTTTGTCCGCCACTGGCTGGACTTAAAAATTAAAATTTTAGAGTTAAGATTTGATTACTTATTGTTAGTTCAATTTTATTGAAGATACAATAAATAAATATAACCGAAGAAAAAATATAATAATATATTCATCTTAGCTTGAGCTCTAATGATTATATCTTAACGCTGATATAACATTAATAAATTGATTCTATACGTGATGAATTTTCATCATGATACCAATTTGACATTCATCGTGATATAAATTCATCAGGTGTGGACAGTATGTAACTGTTCGTTGTTGAAGTTCTAGAGCTGCCAGACTTTAAACTTTTTATTTAAATGTTGTGTATCCCTCAGCCGTTGTCTTGTTGTACATTGTACATGCATTCATGATGTGTTTGTATATTAGACTACCCATGAAATATACAAGATGTGCTAAAGTGTAATCTTTTTCTTTTTCTGAAGAGCAAAAAATTTGTTTCTGACGTGTAAACCGGTCCGTTTGCATATAATAGGTCAAAATTTAGGTATTCACAGCTTGCAATGACTCTTTATTCTATTGAGATACTTTCCTGGATACCAGCTTGAACCTGATTTTTGTTGCCGAATGAGAAGAGTGATGGGATGTAAGCAAATATTTAAAACCAAGTTCCGTATATTAAAACAGCGGGGATTGAATTTAGATAATTAAAATAATAAAATTTTATTTATGTTTTACTGGTATGTACATATGAGTACCTTTTTCTTCGGGTGTTTATACAAAAATAATTAATACAATTTCTTTCGATATGAATAAAATTCTAAGCTGCAAAATAATATAAAGAGAGCCTGGAAGGTTTTGACTCAATCCAAAACAGTAAAGATTAAATAGATAGCAGAGACTTCACTTAAATAAAGAGTTTGCTCAATTCTCAAGAGTTTTCGCTTGGAGTTAAAGCACTGAATAATCTTAAAATCTAAAAATGTTTAAACCAAAAAATAACAATTATTTTACGACAAAAAATAAGACTCAATTATGAAAATCACGCAGAAGCTTTAATAATTTTCATATAAATTTTCTACTCCAGTCTAGAGATGGGTGCGTAACACCATTTCCCAACACGACGCGACACGAATCCCTGATGACCAACACGTACGAAACACGCACGCCCAAAATTTTCAAAACACGAGCACGACACAACACGCACGAAATCAAATCCAAATACAAAAAAATAAAATTTTTTTATATTCAAAGACATATTTTTCTTCTATTTTAACGTTTCATGTTCTATTTGTGTTCTTATTTACATATTTTTGTTGAGAAACAGTAACTTATCAAGATTTTCGCTCAATAATCTTGTGCGGCAAGCTTCTGCATTCATACATATTTCAATCTGAAAATCGTTTCGTGTTTTTTCGTGTCACGTTTGCTCAACACAACACGACCCGAACACGAACGAAATCAGATTTTCTGTTACGAACACTTTGTGTTGAGTCGTGCGTGTTCGTGTCACGAAAAAAAGATGACGCGTGCTCATCTCTACTCCAGTCTGCTATTTGTATTGTAGAAACAACACTATGATCCAAAAATTGTTCGCAAAGTTGTAGCTACAGTAAAGTTGAGCAACTTTTGTGAACACAGTATGTAATACAATTTGAACTAGGCACCCAAATAGCTCACACAGACCAGTTTTACCTTGTCGTTTTTATTATTTTTTATGCTAAAAAATGTTTATTTTCAAATTAGTACTTATATTCAAGTGCACACTTCTCTGTTGTGTTAAGCTGAAAGTCCATAACACGCGTTACACACTGTAACGTGTTATAAGCGGCTGTCAAAAAAGTAGAATCAGTGTAAATGTATGTGACGAGTTAAGCTGAAAGTCCATAACACGCGTTACACACGGTTGCGCGTTATAAGCGGCTGTCAAAAAAGTAAAATCAGTGTAAATTTATGTGACGAGTTACATAGCACAAAGCGTAAAACGCTTGACGCGAAAAGTAGGTTTACTTTCTACTTTTGTACGCGTCGCATGCGCCATGAAAAAATGACAGCTGTTTTTGATAGCCAGGGATGACAAAAAAGTGTTTGTAGAAAAATACAACAAAATATAGCAACAAGAATCACCATGTGCAGAAAAACCCGCGATTGTTAAATAACTTGCGAGTTGAAAATCGTAAATCTTAAAAAAATACAAAATTGTTTTTAATTTATACACAAAATACTAAATTAAAATGTATGCTGCTTTATTTCGATTATTGTGTTACTTTTGTTTACTTTAAAAATTACGATTTTATAATGCGCGTCATTATTCTAGGCAACAACTTACCACATCTGTTAATCAATATTGTTGCCAGCTGCATAAACAGAAAATATCAAGTAAGGCCAAAAATAAAAATAGTTGAAAAATTCAGTGTAGGCTACTACGGCTTAAAAAAACAAAGAGCATATACAAGAACCTTTTTCGAAGATTATTTCGAAAAATAAACAGAACGCGCGAGCCTCAGCACATGCAAAAGTGAGATTTGCGATTTTAAACTCGCAAGTGATTTAACAATCGCGCGTTTTTCAGCACATGGGTGTTTACTCTTTGCTTGCGAGTTGAAATAGCAAAATTTTTTGTGATTGCGATTTCCAACACACCAATTTACTGACTTCGATTCGAATTCGTATTTATTTTTCAGCACATAAAAAACGTTTATATTTTTCTAATGAAAATCCTAGTTTTGCTGTAGATTGGCCTTATACAATAAACAAGACAGAAGTTTTCAATGGTTAAGTGAGTTTTATATTTTTCTAAAATAATCGTAATTATGTGTATAAATAATAAAAAAATAATATGTAATAGGAAAGTGAAGAAATATTATATGAAGAGCAATAATACGCGTATTAGAAATTTAATGGACTTTTCTGCAAAAGTTTTTACCAGTCGCAAGCAGAATAGTAATCCTCAGTTTTTTACATAGTAGTTAAATATTTATTTTGTTAATCACATTTATTTTCTTAATCATGACATCAGCTAATTTAATCAAATTACTTTAAAACTAGTAATTATCCTTAGCAAGTTGTTCTTAACTGTTTTATTGATATCCTTGCAGTTTTTGACACTAGTTTTGCACTACTTGAAAAAGAGAATTTTAGCTTAAGCGACACATTGCAGTTACAAGAAAAAAAATTTTTAATTTATGTGGAAAATGCTCTTAAGCTAAAATTTCTTTTGCTGTATTTCCGTAACGGTAATTGACATGACTTTGAAGCTATGAAAGATTGTCCGAATTATCGTAAATAATCGATTTTCGTCAAAAAACGATTTTCGAAAAGCATGTCGCCATTTCGCCATTTGCAAATAGCGACCGGTCAAATTCGAATAACGTAGAAAAATAATGTTTCTGCCCTGCGTACATGACGTTAGAATAGCGTCCAAAGAAAATAAAAAAATATACAGCTAATCGAACTCTATCTTTTATTTTTCCTCGCGAACTTTGTTCTTTGATGTTGGAACATTAATCTTAAAGTATAATTGTAGTGTTGCAAGTAACTGAATTTACTCACTGGAAAAGCGAAAAAAGTTTATTGTAATGTCTTAAAATTAGTCAAAGAGATATTCAGTCTAAGCTGTTATTTTTTATATTTAAAAATTTTAGTAAGGTATAAATACCTCTGTGCAGTAAAATTTTATTGTTTTTTCATCTCTACCATATCTTAAAAAAAGTTTTAAGGGTTTTAATTTTTTCAGTCGTGGTTGTCATTTTCATGTAAATGCCCATATATAAATTTAAATTGTAATTAAATACAACTTATGTTTTTCAGTCGTATTTATTCTTATTTAATTGAATTTAATTGTATTCTTATTTATGGTAGCACCATAAAATGCCATAAATTTCTCGAAAAAACGGCTCTGCAACATTAGCAAAGAAAAATTCCAAAAAATAATATTTTTCTCCATTCAGGAAATAAGAATAATGAAAGGTTGCTGCAATGTTTTAAAATAATAAAAATAGCATACAAAATGATAGAAAGCGAAATATAGACAAAGAAAGCGCAAATTTAACGCCAACAAAATTTGATTTATAAGCGGCCACAAATTTTTTGTTTGCATAAGAAGAACAAGCAGTCAAAATCATATCGCACCCTAAATACAAAAGGGTCACAACTCAAAATACTAAAATTTTCAGGAGAGACAAAAAACTGTTTATATGCAGAAGCAACACACTTAACATAAAAATAGACATAAGTGTATTTTTCCAGTTAAAGAAGATAGTGATGTCAAAGAAATTTTTGCAGTAGTTAGAGATGTGTACTCTGAATTAATTTATGGAAAAAAGTCAGTTTTGGAAAATTTTGAGTTGTGACCCTTTTGTATTTAGGGTGCGATATGGTAATGTATAAAACTTAGATCGAATTTATATGTCCAAGATTGGTGAAATAATTTTGATTTAAGTGTTTAATGCAAAATGAAAAATTTGTATTTAAAACAAATTTAAACATTAATGACTTTGAAAATCCAAGTTAAAAATTGGCTAAAAGTAAGTGATTTTGACATTGCGTTCGCATTGCTTCGACATTGTTGAACCGGATTTTGTATGACAACACTCACGCAATCGAGTCATCGTTCGCATAAAAGTGTACTTAGGCCTTTGAGCATAAACCCAAATCAACGTTCTTTCGCTTAGAATATGAATGAACGCCTTCTTTCGACGTCGATGAACAGGCAGTTAATTTTCCAAATCCTCACAATTTCATCAACTTTTCATGGAACATATGTACTTGGCTATTCATTTAATCGGGCTTTTGCTTTAATCGGTTAATTGCTCGATGAATTAATCGAGGTTTTGGTTTAATCGGTTAATTTCGTTATTAATCAGTTAAGCGATTAATAAATTTTTTTTATAAATCAAGTAATTTCTACAAATAAAATGCATAGCTGTGTCCGGACTTCGAACTTTCTTTCGGGAAAAGGTTCTGACACTTTATCTTATATTATTATGGGCCAAGGAATCGAACGGCGTTCACCGTTTTTTAGTTTGGTTCGAGTTTTCGAGATGTTGGTATATTGATATTTTTCTTTGGGTACCCAATTATTCGTTAAAATTCGGTCTTGTATGTAATATGCAGCGTTGTCAAATCAGTGCTTTTCGCACCGTTTTTAGTGCTCGGTGCTTTTTTAGTCTAATTTTTGGTGCTATTATTTTTTGACGGTGGCACAAAACCCAAAATTCAAAAATTTATTTCTTTATCTAAAAAATGTTTTCAAGTGTAAAATTCTTTGCTAAAGCAACTATTTCCTTAACACGTTTTGTTCAGTCTTGCAGAAGAATGAAAAAGTTGATTCGAGCAATCAGTGGTGCTTCATCTTTTCTCTTTTTCCGAACCCCATTAAAACTAGTTTTTGTACATATTTCGTTTGCTTGGCACTTCAGATTTCAAAAACTTTCCGTTTTCACGAAATTTGACATACATAAAAATATGTATATTCTACTCTTACGTGTGCATCACGTGGCGTAAGAACTATCCTGATACTTTTTATGGTTTCCTTTTGTAGCCGTCTAAATTTGTCTGATTCGAAAGGTTTCAGTCTCCTCCTAATAAGTATTGATTAAAAATTACATTGCTTCACGCTAGAAAGTCCTCTAAAATGCCAAAGTATCCTGAAAAAGGTATTTGTAATATTCTCTATTTTGTAACCGACATCAAAAAAGAAGGAGGTTATGAACTCGTGTGTATTTTTTATGTTTGTAATGGCATAATTCTGTCATTTGTGAACAGATTTTCAAAGTTCTTTTTTGTTTGAAACAAATTCCACAATTTTTTTTTCGAAAATCGGTGAGGAAATTCGCTCCCCCAATCAAAACTCTGCCATTTGTAAACCGATTTTTTAAAAGGATTTGCCTGCAGCTTTGCTGCATAATTTTTTTCCACAAAGTTGCTCCACCAAGCATAAGTCTGTCATATGTGAACCGATTTTCAAAATTCTTTTTTCGAAAATCTGTAGGGCATTATCCCCTCCGCCAGAAATATTATTATCGCATAATCCTCCATTTATGAACCAATTTTCAAAATTCTTTTTTTTCTTGTTTTAAATGAATTGCTTACAGTTTGATCCCATATAAGTGCAAATCGGGCGGCCAAAGTGGTAGCCCGATATATTAATTATCACATAACTCCGAAATTTCTTGACAGATTTTCAAAATATTTTATTTGAAAGGACATGAAAGCTTTGGTACTATGAAAAATTGTGGGCGGACACCCCATTTGTAGACAAGCACACCACTTGATCTTAAGATTTTTGCATTGAAGTCCGGTTTTTTTGACATACGTAATTATAGTTATTACAGAGCTAACTACAACTGACAGGTCTTTATTGTACAAAGTCTCGTATTTTTATTTTTACATTATATGAGATACAATAAAACAATTTAATATCAATTTTATTTCTTTTTTAGCTATTTTCTACGTTATTTTTTCGAATGTTGGCCACTTTTTTTCTTACTGAAGTTCCCGCTCCTAATCATGTTAGTTGCAAAATGAATAGCCGCTGTTTCCTCAGATAACCGTTTCATATATTTTTGTCTGGCTCTTTCCTGATTTTTATTCAAATCTTTTATATTCGAATATTGATCAGTTCGCAATTTACTCTTGAAGTAAACGCATAGTTTAATTTGTCGTCTATCAGTGAACAAAATAAACAATATACAAATATAGAATATAAAAAAAACAAATATTCGCAACAACAACGTATTAAAAAACATCGTTTTGTTTAGTATGTATTTTATATATTTTTTCCTCTTTTTCTTTTTGTAAACTAAATCATAAACGTATAAACAAGCAGGTACACAAACAATCAAACATATTAACTGAGTACTCATATATGTATATGACTGGGGGTCTACATTAGCTATGAACTTGGTATGAATATCATGCCGGACATCGCATATGGCTAATGTAGACCGCTCATGTCCATGTTTCGTCCATGCTCTGACATCGATGCCCGAACATATGGCTGAGCATCAATGTTCGCCATGAGATTGGAGGAAATTTCTTTTTGATGACATGAATTTTGAACCAATTAAGCGGGAAAATCAATTAAACGGGTTCAATTATCCGAGGAAATTTACATGTGTGTTCGTTTGCTATATTTTTTTGCCCGCTCATGTGGTTCAATTAAGCGTGGAAACCAATTAAATGTAGGGTCAATTAACCGAAAAATACTGTATATATATATATATATATATATATATATATATATATATATATATATATATATATATATATATATATATATATATATATATATATATATATATATATATATATATATATATATATATATATATATATATATATATATATATATATATATATATATATATATATATATATATATATATATATATACATATATAATCTTAGTCATTCATGAGCCGATTTAATTGATTTTTATATGGACGAATCTTCCGATCAATTATATCAGATTGATACATAAATTAAGACTTTATGTTAACTGGGGCCTTCGTCAGAGGAGTTTCAACCTAAGCGAAAACAAACCTATAATACCCTTGCCGCTTTGTGGTGAAGGATATAAACACATTAAAATTTTTAATATTAAGCAATCTATCTAAAAAACAGCAGAACAAATTTTAAACAATTTCTGGTATTTAAAGGTTTTTAAACATAAATTTTCTAAGTATTGGTAAGTAAATATTGTTAACTTATAAACAAAATCCTGAGGCTTTTTCTTGTGGTCCAAGTGAAAAAAATTTAACATAAAGTATAATACGCCTATGGCTGAAAGGTAGCTATGATAGACTATCAGCTAGGAGGTCACTATTCGAAGCTGCACACGGCCAATCGCTTCGCAGGCGTTTTTATTTTACTTTTTTTTGTATTAAACGTATTTTTTTTCAAAAATCAACAAAGGAATGCTTGTCTAATTTTAGGTCGATAATAATCAGTAAAGTGTTGGCGACTATTACCGACCTAATTTTCAACAAAAGTGCTTTGGAGTGTGGAGCCCTTTTGCACTTTTCAGTTGGTATGTGTAGAAATTTTTATTTTGTTTTTCAAACTCCGAAACTACTGTGCGGTAATGATTTTCTTCATTAACCTGAACTTTTGTCTCATCAATCGCGCCGCGTTTTGTCAATGATGACGTAAAATACCTCGTCACCAATTAACTGTACTTGCCTTTTAATTAACTCATTTGAGTTTTTCTCCCTTTAGAAATTTGGGGCGGCTTGCTGGACCTGACAGTGGTGATTTCATCTTCGGCGTTTTGTAGAATTGAAAAATGGTTTTCAGAAGGCGCCGCATCAAATTGAACATCATTGGGCATTTTCGCCACTGGAGCGATGTTTTTCGATATTGACTTATTTTTCTTTTCTAATTTATAACTTCAATGTAACGATCAATACCTATTTGGATTTTTGGTTTTTCCGTAGCATTTTCTAGGGGGGCACTTCCTGTTGTTTTTTTCTTTTTCGGGTACTTCTGGGCTTATATTGTTGGCACTTGTTCGTTCCTGTGAAGCTGATTTCAAAGAATTTATTTTTATAATACTGTCTGTCATTGACATTGAATTTGAGCATACCCGGTGAATATTTTTGACGCCAAGTGCACATTTTTGCTTACTAGTTTTTCACGTTCTGTAACAACAACAACAACAGTAACGTAGGCATTACTGCTGTTTGTTGCTATTGTTATTTTGTCTTGACTGGAGTCACTCACCCTACGTCTTCACGAGCCATCGACTTAAATATGACATGAACAATGACGCCGGCAGAGCAACTGCAAAAATTCATCAACTTCATTGTGTGGTGAATACGTACGATGTCAATGTTCTGCCTTATCAATGCATTTGGTGGTTGTGCAATAGAAATGGAATATTTAACAATTTCTTTCTGTCTCTTTTCTTTCTATTAAAAATGGTTGCTGACGTCGAATCTCATGGCGAACATTGATGCTCAGCCATATGTTCGGGCATCGATGTCAGAGCATGGACGAAACATGGACATGAGCGGTCTACATTAGCCATATGCGATGTCCGGCATGATATTCATACCAAGTTCATAGCTAATGTAGACCCCCAGTCATATACATATATGAGTACTCAGTTAATATGTTTGATTGTTTGTGTACCTGCTTGTTTATACGTTTATGATTTAGTTTACAAAAAGAAAAAGAGGAAAAAATATATAAAATACATACTAAACAAAGCGATGTTTTTTAATACGTTGTTGTTGCGAATATTTGTTTTTTTTATATTCTATATTTGTATATTGTTTATTTTGTTCACTGATAGACGACAAATTAAACTATGCGTTTACTTCAAGAGTAAATTGCGAACTGATCAATATTCGAATATAAAAGATTTGAATAAAAATCAGGAAAGAGCCAGACAAAAATATATGAAACGGTTATCTGAGGAAACAGCGGCTATTCATTTTGCAACTAACATGATTAAGAGCGGGAACTTCAGTAAGAAAAAAAGTGGTCAACATTCGAAAAAATAACGTAGAAAATAGCTAAAAAAGAAATAAAATTGATATTAAATTGTTTTATTGTATCTCATATAATGTAAAAATAAAAAATACGAGACTTTGTACAATAAAGACCTGTCAGTTGTAGTTAGCTCTGTAATAACTATAATTACGTATGTCAAAAAAACCGGACTTCAATGCAAAAATCTTAAGATCAAGTGGTGTGCTTGTCTACAAATGGGGTGTCCGCCCACAATTTTTCATGGTACCAAAGCTTTCATGTCCTTTCAAATAAAATATTTTGAAAATCTGTCAAGAAATTTCGGAGTTATGTGATAATTAATATATCGGGCTACCACTTTTGCCGCCCGATTTGCACTTATATGGGATCAAACTGTAAGCAATTCATTTAAAACAAGAAAAAAAAGAATTTTGAAAATTGGTTCATAAATGGAGGATTATGCGATAATAATATTTCTGGCGGAGGGGATAATGCCCTACAGATTTTCGAAAAAAGAATTTTGAAAATCGGTTCACATATGACAGACTTATGCTTGGTGGAGCAACTTTGTGGAAAAAAATTATGCAGCAAAGCTGCAGGCAAATCCTTTTAAAAAATCGGTTTACAAATGGCAGAGTTTTGATTGGGGGAGCGAATTTCCTCACCGATTTTCGAAAAAAAAATTGTGGAATTTGTTTCAAACAAAAAAGAACTTTGAAAATCTGTTCACAAATGACAGAATTATGCCATTACAAACATAAAAAATACACACGAGTTCATAACCTCCTTCTTTTTTGATGTCGGTTACAAAATAGAGAATATTACAAATACCTTTTTCAGGATACTTTGGCATTTTAGAGGACTTTCTAGCGTGAAGCAATGTAATTTTTAATCAATACTTATTAGGAGGAGACTGAAACCTTTCGAATCAGACAAATTTAGACGGCTACAAAAGGAAACCATAAAAAGTATCAGGATAGTTCTTACGCCACGTGATGCACACGTAAGAGTAGAATATACATATTTTTATGTATGTCAAATTTCGTGAAAACGGAAAGTTTTTGAAATCTGAAGTGCCAAGCAAACGAAATATGTACAAAAACTAGTTTTAATGGGGTTCGGAAAAAGAGAAAAGATGAAGCACCACTGATTGCTCGAATCAACTTTTTCATTCTTCTGCAAGACTGAACAAAACGTGTTAAGGAAATAGTTGCTTTAGCAAAGAATTTTACACTTGAAAACATTTTTTAGATAAAGAAATAAATTTTTGAATTTTGGGTTTTGTGCCACCGTCAAAAAATAATAGCACCAAAAATTAGACTAAAAAAGCACCGAGCACTAAAAACGGTGCGAAAAGCACTGATTTGACAACGCTGCATATTACATACAAGACCGAATTTTAACGAATAATTGGGTACCCAAAGAAAAATATCAATATACCAACATCTCGAAAACTCGAACCAAACTAAAAAACGGTGAACGCCGTTCGATTCCTTGGCCCATAATAATATAAGATAAAGTGTCAGAACCTTTTCCCGAAAGAAAGTTCGAAGTCCGGACACAGCTATGCATTTTATTTGTTGAAATTACTTGATTTATAAAAAAAATTTATTAATCGCTTAACTGATTAATAACGAAATTAACCGATTAAACCAAAACCTCGATTAATTCATCGAGCAATTAACCGATTAAAGCAAAAGCCCGATTAAATGAATAGCCAAGTACATATGTTCCATGAAAAGTTGATGAAATTGTGAGGATTTGGAAAATTAACTGCCTGTTCATCGACGTCGAAAGAAGGCGTTCATTCATATTCTAAGCGAAAGAACGTTGATTTGGGTTTATGCTCAAAGGCCTAAGTACACTTTTATGCGAACGATGACTCGATTGCGTGAGTGTTGTCATACAAAATCCGGTTCAACAATGTCGAAGCAATGCGAACGCAATGTCAAAATCACTTACTTTTAGCCAATTTTTAACTTGGATTTTCAAAGTCATTAATGTTTAAATTTGTTTTAAATACAAATTTTTCATTTTGCATTAAACACTTAAATCAAAATTATTTCACCAATCTTGGACATATAAATTCGATCTAAGTTTTATACATTACCATATCGCACCCTAAATACAAAAGGGTCACAACTCAAAATTTTCCAAAACTGACTTTTTTCCATAAATTAATTCAGAGTACACATCTCTAACTACTGCAAAAATTTCTTTGACATCACTATCTTCTTTAACTGGAAAAATACACTTATGTCTATTTTTATGTTAAGTGTGTTGCTTCTGCATATAAACAGTTTTTGTCTCTCCTGAAAATTTTAGTATTTTGAGTTGTGACCCTTTTGTATTTAGGGTGCGATATGATTTTGACTGCTTGTTCTTCTTATGCAAACAAAAAATTTGTGGCCGCTTATAAATCAAATTTTGTTGGCGTTAAATTTGCGCTTTCTTTGTCTATATTTCGCTTTCTATCATTTTGTATGCTATTTTTATTATTTTAAAACATTGCAGCAACCTTTCATTATTCTTATTTCCTGAATGGAGAAAAATATTATTTTTTGGAATTTTTCTTTGCTAATGTTGCAGAGCCGTTTTTTCGAGAAATTTATGGCATTTTATGGTGCTACCATAAATAAGAATACAATTAAATTCAATTAAATAAGAATAAATACGACTGAAAAACATAAGTTGTATTTAATTACAATTTAAATTTATATATGGGCATTTACATGAAAATGACAACCACGACTGAAAAAATTAAAACCCTTAAAACTTTTTTTAAGATATGGTAGAGATGAAAAAACAATAAAATTTTACTGCACAGAGGTATTTATACCTTACTAAAATTTTTAAATATAAAAAATAACAGCTTAGACTGAATATCTCTTTGACTAATTTTAAGACATTACAATAAACTTTTTTCGCTTTTCCAGTGAGTAAATTCAGTTACTTGCAACACTACAATTATACTTTAAGATTAATGTTCCAACATCAAAGAACAAAGTTCGCGAGGAAAAATAAAAGATAGAGTTCGATTAGCTGTATATTTTTTTATTTTCTTTGGACGCTATTCTAACGTCATGTACGCAGGGCAGAAACATTATTTTTCTACGTTATTCGAATTTGACCGGTCGCTATTTGCAAATGGCGAAATGGCGACATGCTTTTCGAAAATCGTTTTTTGACGAAAATCGATTATTTACGATAATTCGGACAATCTTTCATAGCTTCAAAGTCATGTCAATTACCGTTACGGAAATACAGCAAAAGAAATTTTAGCTTAAGAGCATTTTCCACATAAATTAAAAATTTTTTTTCTTGTAACTGCAATGTGTCGCTTAAGCTAAAATTCTCTTTTTCAAGTAGTGCAAAACTAGTGTCAAAAACTGCAAGGATATCAATAAAACAGTTAAGAACAACTTGCTAAGGATAATTACTAGTTTTAAAGTAATTTGATTAAATTAGCTGATGTCATGATTAAGAAAATAAATGTGATTAACAAAATAAATATTTAACTACTATGTAAAAAACTGAGGATTACTATTCTGCTTGCGACTGGTAAAAACTTTTGCAGAAAAGTCCATTAAATTTCTAATACGCGTATTATTGCTCTTCATATAATATTTCTTCACTTTCCTATTACATATTATTTTTTTATTATTTATACACATAATTACGATTATTTTAGAAAAATATAAAACTCACTTAACCATTGAAAACTTCTGTCTTGTTTATTGTATAAGGCCAATCTACAGCAAAACTAGGATTTTCATTAGAAAAATATAAACGTTTTTTATGTGCTGAAAAATAAATACGAATTCGAATCGAAGTCAGTAAATTGGTGTGTTGGAAATCGCAATCACAAAAAATTTTGCTATTTCAACTCGCAAGCAAAGAGTAAACACCCATGTGCTGAAAAACGCGCGATTGTTAAATCACTTGCGAGTTTAAAATCGCAAATCTCACTTTTGCATGTGCTGAGGCTCGCGCGTTCTGTTTATTTTTCGAAATAATCTTCGAAAAAGGTTCTTGTATATGCTCTTTGTTTTTTTAAGCCGTAGTAGCCTACACTGAATTTTTCAACTATTTTTATTTTTGGCCTTACTTGATATTTTCTGTTTATGCAGCTGGCAACAATATTGATTAACAGATGTGGTAAGTTGTTGCCTAGAATAATGACGCGCATTATAAAATCGTAATTTTTAAAGTAAACAAAAGTAACACAATAATCGAAATAAAGCAGCATACATTTTAATTTAGTATTTTGTGTATAAATTAAAAACAATTTTGTATTTTTTTAAGATTTACGATTTTCAACTCGCAAGTTATTTAACAATCGCGGGTTTTTCTGCACATGGTGATTCTTGTTGCTATATTTTGTTGTATTTTTCTACAAACACTTTTTTGTCATCCCTGGCTATCAAAAACAGCTGTCATTTTTTCATGGCGCATGCGACGCGTACAAAAGTAGAAAGTAAACCTACTTTTCGCGTCAAGCGTTTTACGCTTTGTGCTATGTAACTCGTCACATAAATTTACACTGATTTTACTTTTTTGACAGCCGCTTATAACGCGCAACCGTGTGTAACGCGTGTTATGGACTTTCAGCTTAACTCGTCACATACATTTACACTGATTCTACTTTTTTGACAGCCGCTTATAACGCGTTACAGTGTGTAACGCGTGTTATGGACTTTCAGCTTAACACAACAGAGAAGTGTGCACTTGAATATAAGTACTAATTTGAAAATAAACATTTTTTAGCATAAAAAATAATAAAAACGACAAGGTAAAACTGGTCTGTGTGAGCTATTTGGGTGCCTAGTTCAAATTGTATTACATACTGTGTTCACAAAAGTTGCTCAACTTTACTGTAGCTACAACTTTGCGAACAATTTTTGGATCATAGTGTTGTTTCTACAATACAAATAGCAGACTGGAGTAGAGATGAGCACGCGTCATCTTTTTTTCGTGACACGAACACGCACGACTCAACACAAAGTGTTCGTAACAGAAAATCTGATTTCGTTCGTGTTCGGGTCGTGTTGTGTTGAGCAAACGTGACACGAAAAAACACGAAACGATTTTCAGATTGAAATATGTATGAATGCAGAAGCTTGCCGCACAAGATTATTGAGCGAAAATCTTGATAAGTTACTGTTTCTCAACAAAAATATGTAAATAAGAACACAAATAGAACATGAAACGTTAAAATAGAAGAAAAATATGTCTTTGAATATAAAAAAATTTTATTTTTTTGTATTTGGATTTGATTTCGTGCGTGTTGTGTCGTGCTCGTGTTTTGAAAATTTTGGGCGTGCGTGTTTCGTACGTGTTGGTCATCAGGGATTCGTGTCGCGTCGTGTTGGGAAATGGTGTTACGCACCCATCTCTAGACTGGAGTAGAAAATTTATATGAAAATTATTAAAGCTTCTGCGTGATTTTCATAATTGAGTCTTATTTTTTGTCGTAAAATAATTGTTATTTTTTGGTTTAAACATTTTTAGATTTTAAGATTATTCAGTGCTTTAACTCCAAGCGAAAACTCTTGAGAATTGAGCAAACTCTTTATTTAAGTGAAGTCTCTGCTATCTATTTAATCTTTACTGTTTTGGATTGAGTCAAAACCTTCCAGGCTCTCTTTATATTATTTTGCAGCTTAGAATTTTATTCATATCGAAAGAAATTGTATTAATTATTTTTGTATAAACACCCGAAGAAAAAGGTACTCATATGTACATACCAGTAAAACATAAATAAAATTTTATTATTTTAATTATCTAAATTCAATCCCCGCTGTTTTAATATACGGAACTTGGTTTTAAATATTTGCTTACATCCCATCACTCTTCTCATTCGGCAACAAAAATCAGGTTCAAGCTGGTATCCAGGAAAGTATCTCAATAGAATAAAGAGTCATTGCAAGCTGTGAATACCTAAATTTTGACCTATTATATGCAAACGGACCGGTTTACACGTCAGAAACAAATTTTTTGCTCTTCAGAAAAAGAAAAAGATTACACTTTAGCACATCTTGTATATTTCATGGGTAGTCTAATATACAAACACATCATGAATGCATGTACAATGTACAACAAGACAACGGCTGAGGGATACACAACATTTAAATAAAAAGTTTAAAGTCTGGCAGCTCTAGAACTTCAACAACGAACAGTTACATACTGTCCACACCTGATGAATTTATATCACGATGAATGTCAAATTGGTATCATGATGAAAATTCATCACGTATAGAATCAATTTATTAATGTTATATCAGCGTTAAGATATAATCATTAGAGCTCAAGCTAAGATGAATATATTATTATATTTTTTCTTCGGTTATATTTATTTATTGTATCTTCAATAAAATTGAACTAACAATAAGTAATCAAATCTTAACTCTAAAATTTTAATTTTTAAGTCCAGCCAGTGGCGGACAAAAATATTTGTTTCAGCGGTTGGTTGTTTGGTTGTTTACGTCTCTCGTGTTCGGCGGAGAGCAAGAGTGTCCCTCCTTCTCAGCCGAGTGTTGCCTCTAAAGTTAATTATGTTTCGGGCTAGGGGATTCGGCTGCAACTCAAGTTTTTTTATTTAGCTTGTCATGTGTTTAGAAAACACTGTCTTAACCAGCGGTACATCTAGGTTTTTATGAATTCGCTTGTTTCTGACATACCATGGGGCTGCTGTAATCGTAGGGAGTATCTTATTTTGTTGCCTTTGAATTTTTTCTACATTTGGTGCCGAGGCAGTGCCCCATAAATGGATTCCGTAGGACCATATTGGTTTTAGAATGGAGTTGTATAGAAGAAGTTTACAATCTAGGCTTAGAGTAGAATTCCTTCCAATTAGCCAATTCATTTGAGCTGCTTTTAATTTCACTTGGGTCACCTTTCCATTTATGTGTGACTTCCATATTAGACGACGATCAAGATGAACACCGAGATATTTTACTTCAGAGTTTTGAGGTATAGTTTAGTTATTTGTTTGTATAGGTGGGCAGGTTTCTTTGCACAATGTAAAAGTAATGTGTAGCCATTTTTGTTCGTTAATTTTTATCCGCCATTGATTTAGCCATTGTTCCAACTGGGGTATATAATCTAGCAGTTTGCGGGTGGCTTCTTGACGGCTTTTGTGAACACTTAGAAAAGCTGTATCATCAGCGAATGTTGATATGTGTATGTTACTGCTTACCGGCAAGTCAGAGGCATATATCAGGTATAATACAGGACCGAGGATGATACCTTTAGGAACTCCGGCTTCAATGGGTTGCGGAGGGCTTAGAAAATTACCTTCTTTAACAACAAATTTTCGCTCAGTTAAGTAGCTTTCTAAAAGTTTAAGGATGTTTTCGGGTAGGTTTTGCTTTAGTTTATGTATTAAACCTTCGTGCCATACTTTATCAAATGCCTGAGAAACATCGATGAAGAGCGCAGAACAATATTTCTTTTATTCCAAGTTTTTTCTAACCGCGTTCACGAGTCTATGTGTTTGTTCAGTCGTGCTATGTTGTCTCCTAAAACCGAATTGGTGGTCTGGAATGCATCCAGTACGATTCAGTATGGGTGTTCGACATGTTAGACTATAGGCTTATAGGCCTATATGACTCCACCTTCGTATGATCTTTGAATGGTTTAGGTATCATGGTAATCAGCGAAACCTTCCATTCTGCGGGATAGCATTTGAGGCGCAAAATACTGCTAAAAATAAATAGAATTATCCGTTTTGCAGTATAGGGTAGCTCTAAGAGCATTTTATTGCTTATTTTATCACCGCCTGGAGCGTTTTTCGAGTTTAAGCCCGCAATACAGTGTTCAATCTCACGAATATTGAACCTCGAAGTAACATCTGGTATAGCGAGGACTGGTGGCAGCTCAACTATAGTATCAGACGTATTTGGAGTAAATACTTTCTGCAAGTGGTTTACAAACAGAGTACCTTTTTCAGCGTCAGTTCTTGCCCAGTCTCCATTCGAAGCTCGCAATGGAGGCTTATATATCACTGGTCTTTTGAGGCCTCGGGCTGCTCTCCATAGCGAATAGTCTGTTTGACGTGTTGCGTCGAGCCCATTCAGAAAGTTTTGAAGAGAAGCGGTTTTTTTATATTCTAGTAGAGTTTTTAGCTGTTTAGTACATTCCTTCAGCCTAGATTTTAGATGAGGGGATCTGTAGCGTTGCCATTCTCTACGAACTCTTCGTTTTTCCGATAAAAGCCGTTCTACATCTGCTGAAAAAATTCTATTATATTTCACCTGAAGATTTGTAGTAGTAGCATTTAGAGCAGCTTGCTTAAGGTTTGCCTCAAACATTCTAATAGAGTCATCTATGTCAGCAGGCGTTTTAATGGAATATTTTCTGGGCAATGAGCAGTCAAATAATTTTTTTTATATCAACCATTTTATACGTGTGGTTGTCATCGTTAAATCACAAGTGGGTGAAGAAGTTGTATGTGAATATATAGTGAAAATAGTTGGTGAGTGATCTGAAGACAAATCTAAAGATGCTTCAACTTGGATCATTTCGCTGGGCACACCCTTTACTACTCCAAAATCAATAACATCAGGTATTTTTCGGCGATCTGTTGGCCAGTAAGTTGGCTGCCCACTTGATATAACATTTAACCGCATTTTTGAAATTGTGTCAAACAAAACGCGACCCTTTGGCGTGATGAGGCGAGATCCCCAGAACGTGTGCTTAGCGTTGTAATCACCGGCGGCCAAAAAGCGTGGGCCTAGTGAATTAAAAAATCTACTATACTGATTTTCTGTGATAGAGTACCTGGGAGGAGAGTAAATTGATGAAATCACCAGGTTTTGATGAAAGGCTTGAATGCAGATATTAGTTGATTGAAGATAGTCTTCAGAATGATCACTCTACCTTGGGGGTCCTTTGTGTCGTAGAGAGTATATCCGTTGATTTTAAAAAAAGCTTTTAGCCGTCAAATGCGTCTCAGAGATAAGCATTACATAAATTTTTTTATCCATCATTAACTATTCTAGTTCGTTTTTATGTTGGCGGCTGCCGTTTGCGTTCCAGAAACAGATTTTTAAGTTCATGGTTTGTTCAATGCAGCCTGCAATAATGTAGACTTCATTTTCAACACTTCCTGCATCATGGAGGTCATGTTGGTTGTAAAAAAATTTACTTTTTGTATTAAATTTTCTATTGAAGCCTCAATTCGATCAAAATTGAAACCACTGTTTTCGTAGGCAAGAGGCCGTTTTTGAGCTGTGGGCTGGTTAGACTTTAAAGCATTAGCGTATGAGAACTGACTGTTTGATATGTTTTGCGCTAGGGCCTGGTTAGCCTTAAAAATGTTGGCGTATGAAGGCCGGCTGGTAGCTGGTTGGCGCAGCTGGGGATAATTGGTATTGTCGAAAGTAATAGGTTGAGCATAGGTGTGATTACGTCTGTTAGACAAAGACTGCTTAACATGTACATAGACAGGGCAGACCCTGTAGTTTGCAGTGTGATTTTGATGGCAATTTGCTACACTTTTTAATTTTGGAATCATCTTTTGGCTTATCACAATTGGCAGTGCTGTGTATGAAACGACATTTCATTTGTTGTTTTTACTTTATCGTTTATTTTCTTTATTAAAATTAGTAAAAATTAATTGAAAAACCACATATTCAGCCATGTCACAGAATACCTTTCCGATCGGAAGTGGTTTCAATTCCGTAAGTTGCTTCTTCAGAAAACGAAAATTTTCTTATCAAACCACTTTAAAATTTCAAAGTGGAATTGAAAAACACTTCTACTGACTTCATTTTCAGTATATGTGACGCGCAAAATAGAAAGGGACCTAAGAGTAAAAACCGGTTTGGTTCAGGAGAGCCATTTTAAAGATTTAAATGCGTGTATCTTTGGTGTACCATCACTGAGCGAGTTGGTATTGGTCTCATTTGAAAGCGACACATCTCATAACGTCAGCAACGTGTTGGTCAACCTTGAAAATGCGCGTAGGCCGTCCCTACCTCTTGTTTTGTGTACCTACCTAGCGCGCTGTTTCCATGAGTTTGATATCAATTTTGCTCGCGTTTTTTCGAATCCAGGTTTGTTTTCTGAAATTATTAATTGGGAATTATAATAAATACTCATTTATAATTCTTTTAAATCGTGAATATCACTCTGTTAGTACGGAAATTTTTTCACATAACCTTATTATGTTATTCGCGAAAATAATTTAAAACTAATAACATTCTTACTGACTGTTTTAGGATGAAATAGTGGATGATGACGATCACTTCTTAGAATTATCGGATAGTGACTCTGAAGATGATACCGATAATATGTACCTTGATAAATCTGATCTTGATTTACGCGAAGAAAAGGTAGTTGCTCGACTGTATGGTTCAAAAATACCTCCGTGTTGTTCAAATCAATGCAATGAATTTAGATAAGGAATCCCAAGATTTAATTATTCTCGCACATCTGGCAGCTCACCGTGACGATGCAATGCTCAGGTCAAAAGTTGGTGATCGATCGCGAGCTATGAAGAAACGGTACAATCAGATATATTATTTTCGAAGTTTGCCGATATGCCGTGATATGTACTTCTTCCCGTATACAATGGGAATTAAACGCTACAAGAATCTAATCGAACATTACGACAAAAATAGTGTTTATCCACGCGAACATGGCATGACGAATAAAATTAATCGTACTTTAAGTACTTTGGAGGAAAAAAATTGTTTCATTTATCTGCCGTTTTGCTGAAACTGTTGCTATCACTTTACCTGGACGTCAACCAAATCATCGTGATTATCGTTTATTGAAACTTCCAACTACTGAAAGTAAGACTTCTGTTTACACTAGATACACCAACAGCGTCGAACCGGGTGGTAAAATCGTAAAACTTCGCACTTTCCAAACGCTGTGGAAGAAATATTGTCCCTACATCGTCACTATGAAGCCGGTATACGATTTGTGCGAATTGTAACGAAATCTTGCAAAAGATGCTGTTAATACAGTAAACGTTACTGAAGTTGAAAAATAAGCAGGATTTAAGGTGTATTCTGATCAATTGCAATCTGCCAGCACTCAGCGAGAGTACTATAACGACTTGAGAACAATTGTCAAGCCCGATCCAAATGCCATGTATCCAGGTATTCCAGAGGAGGATTATCTAGTAATATCTATGGATTATGCTCAAAATGTTAGCTTTCCGTTTGGTCCACAGCAAACAGGAACTGCATACTTTAAATCAGGTCGCAAAACAGCAACTTTCGGAATTACAAACGAACGTCAAAATGTTCAACACATCTTCTGTATTGACGAAAGCGATTCCATTGGAAAAGGAACAACACCTTGTCGATACTTCCAGATGTGAGTCAGTTGAATATAACTTTTTGTTAAGCGGGCATACAAAGTTTTCACCTGATCGTTTATTCGGAGTTTTCTAATCAAAATATGCCCAAACTAATGTCGACTGCTTCATGGATGTAGTTGATTGTGTTAGAAAATCATCTCGTAATGGATTTAATGTTCCTGTACCTATTCGACTTGCAAACTCAAGTGAGCCTGTTGTTGAGTGGAGAAAATGGGACGAATACTTCTCCACTAAATATAAAACTTTAATTGGAATATCGAAGTATCATCACTTTGTATTTATTGCTCAGTCACCAGTGCAATGTAAACTGTTTGCGAATTCAGCCATCATAAGTGAAAACATACATCTGAGTAACAATACCAGTTTCGATGGCAAACCAATTATAATTCCCTCACCAGGGTTATCGATGAAGCATCAATGGTACTTGTATAAAGAGATCCGGGGTTTATGTTTTGACGATTCAAAAAAAGATTCGGTTGCTCCTCTTCCTTTGTTTTTTGGAAATGGAAACGAAGACTCGGTGAAAGTGGACAATCCTCAAGAAGTGGAGGCAGCAGACGTTAAGAAGAAATCGAAAAAATAAAGGACCGGTACCATCAAGTTCTAAGGAACCAATTCGCAAGGAAAAAAATAAATAAATAAATGAAAATAAATAAATTTTACCGTTAGGTCCCTTTCTATTTGCGCTTAGAATCGTCGACTTCAATTTCATAAAACGCGCATATCTCTGGGAGGGAACACTTTTGGGGTATGGGATCGGTCTCATTCGATGCTCAGATGTTGTCCACATAAAAAGAAGTGAAAATAGATTTTTTTTTACCCTTAGGTCCCTTTCTCTATGCGCTGTCACATATACTGAAAAACTTGCATACTTTTGAGAGCGTCAAATAAATATTTGGTCATGAGCTTTCCATGTTAATAAAAAGCTAATGTGAGCCTTGCATCTAAAAAAATAGTAAACAAATGCCTCGAGGTATAAAAACTTTATCATTGTAAAAACGAAATACAAAATAAACGGTATCTAAAACACCAAAAATTTACTTTTTCGGAATGACAACTACGGAATCAAAACCAATCCGAAAGGAGTCTGTGACACGACTTTATGATATTTATTAAATAAATCTTATAATGAAAATATTGAAATTTTTTTTGCTGGTCATTGTTGTCCATATAAAGGTCTTAATCAAGGATGTTCATTAGAGGGCTGCAAAGTGTACTCAAATGTATTCGTAGAATGTACTCGTATGAATTTCGTGTGTGCATAGATGTATGTTCTTATTTATATTCTTATGTACAAATGCATGTGTATGTGTGTACATACATAGCCACGACCAGATATACATATACAAAGTAACACACATGCATACACACACAAACATACATACGAGTACTTGAGAGTATATTCGTGCAACCCTCTAAGGTTGATTTTACCAAACAATTGTTTTATTTACGCGCAGTTTTTGACTTAATAATTAAATGGCTTTTAAACTTAATTTCTATTTAAACAGAAAATTCATTTCTATTGATCATATTTAAATACAACTTATATCTCCAGTCTTGTACATTTAAATTCGATTTAAGTTTTATAAATTACCATATGATGTTGACTGCTTCTTATACTTGTGGATACAAAAAATTGTGGCCGCTAACAATTCAACTTTTGTTGTCGAGAAATTTGGACTTTCTTTGTCTATATTTGTCTTTTTGTAAGCTGTTTTTGTTATTTTAAAACATTGCAGAAATTCTTCATTATTCTTATTTCCTGAATGAAGAAAAATGCATTTTTTTGAATTTTTCTTTGTTTATGTTGAACAGCTGCTTTTTGGGAAATTTAGGGGAAATTTGTGGTATTTTATGGTGCTACCATATTTTTGTCACAATTAAACAAGAACAACTAAATACGACTGAAAAACAGAAGATGTATTTAATTACAATTTAAATTTATATGAAAATTAACTAAATAAATATTTAATTACTGAGCCAAAAAGTGGAGGTTAGTCGTTCATGTGAGAGCGACGAGTGTACATGCATAGTAGCTGTGTTGGTATTTTACCACATACAGTGTGTAAAATAAATGTTGATGGAAAAGAAAGTGCTTTTTATTAGAAATAAAATGATATTTTTGGAAAATCTAAGGGGATTGGAGCGAAATGTATTGAAAATTTTTCCATTTTATCAAGTAAAAAATAACAAATTCAGTGTGAACTTATGTATTATACATTTTTACGACCAACATAATATATTGTGATAAAATTTAATGCAAATCTTTGCGTTTACTTTATCGTGTTACTGTACTTCAAAATTCTGTCAGCAATACAGCTGCAAATAATTTTTGGGCATCTTTCATCATGATATAAACTCATCAATGTCCACCCCTATCTACTGATATGAATGAAAAATTGACAATATCATTGCCGGCGTTATATTACATAGTGTCCACACCTGATGAATTTATATCATGATGAATGTCAAATTGATGTCATGATGAAAATTCATCACATATAGACTCGATTTATTAATGTTATATCAGCATTATGATATAATCATCACAGCTCAAGCTCAGATGAATATATTATGATATGAAATGTCATTTCATTTGTTGTTTTTACTTTAATGTTAATTTTCTTTATTAGAATTAGTGAAAATTATAAGAAATAAATATTTTTGAATGAAAAACCATAAATTTTATTATATTTATTAAATAAATCTTATTATAAATATATAAATTATTTTTGCTGGTGGTTATTGTTGCTGTACGACGACGAAGAAAATATGATTCATCATGATATAAATTCATCAACGTCTACCGCTATGTATTGATGTGAATGAAAAACTTACAATATCTCTGCCGGCGTTATACTAGGTGTTATGATGAAAATTCTTCATTTGTAGATACTACGTTAGGTGTTATGATGAAAATTCATTAGGTGTGGACACTATGTTATATATGTAATGTCGTTGCATTTGCTAAACAAAACAGAGAATCCCCGAATAAAAATAAACGTACTTCGATGAAATTACATTTGTTATGCCAACTTCTTCTGAGCAAAAAGCACAATAAAATTTAAAAAAGGCACAAAAAGCATAATTTTGAGGTAAACAAAGCGGAAAAAAGCACCAACCTATTTTTTGTTTTTGTTTCTGTATTAAGCCCCGGTAAAAGAACCGAAATTTTCTATTAGCACGTGTATAAGGGAGAGAAGCTATAGATTTACTAAGGAGAATTTTCACTTGCAATTACTACTAACAAAAAAATCTAATTGGATTTTTAGGACATTCTGATGTATTTCACCAACATACATAGCTACTATAAAAATCAGATTTATCCGAACCAAAATAGAAGAAAATCTAAAAGCAAATGGAACAGACCAGTTAAATAACTTATCATATTTATTGCTTCTCCAGTAAAAGTATGAAAATATTAGTTAGGGCGTTTTGCGTTTCAGGTGACGATATAGTGCATCTATTAATTGTTTTATTTAAAGTCCACAGATATGAAACTTCTATATAATATTACATGCTTTCACCCGTGACTTCGTAAGTGAGCTGCTGAAATACCAGAACAGCCGCAGGCAAAAAAAATATAAATTTCTCCTCGTTTTTGCCCCTTAAAAAGTATCCTATATTTCAATCTGCTTCATATGCTATCCATCCAAATCAGTTAAGCGGTTTTTGTTTATAGTGGACCAAACATCCAAAATCACAAATATACAAACTTTCTCACTTATAATATTAGTAGGATATTCTATTCTGTCTCCATAATGCTCCATTTATCGAAAGAACTCTATAAACCAAAAGCTGGAGCAATCGGACCATAGTTGGAGGTTGCAACAATAATCCGTTTTGATATGAAACTAAACTTTAATTTACGTTCGACGATCACGACGATTTCTAAATAATTAGCGATTTTCTGAGTTATTAAATAAACATCCTTTTGAAATTCATGGTTTCAACGAAATAACGTTATTGACCAACATGGCATGGCGTTTACTGAATTTCATTAAATTATTGCAATCTCCAAATATTGATCGATTTGCATGGATATTTAGTTATAATTGTGTGGCGATGAAGTCCTTACTTAATGCGAAGAATAAAACTAACAAACTTTATTGAAATTTCCTTTCGATTTCTGTCGAATACCTAAAATACTTCCTATAAAAAATGAAGCCTGTTGATTACTTTTCTATTCACAATACTTAGCATATACCATCTTGTCTCGAAATTCGGAAACAGCGTTAGCACCTTCAAATAGGGCCTTTCGAAGTAGTATCCGAGGTATCATACACATATCCCAATAAGCAATTTTGCTTGATATAAAGCGTAAAACAATTGGTATTCAAGTCAAACGGTCCAGTTTCAAGGGTTGAATTACACTTGTGTTATACTTTATCTCAATAGCATTCTCTAGTAAAACGGCAACTTAAATTCAAGTAAAACATTACAGTTTTTAAATAGTTTAATTCAACCCTTGAATTACACTTTGTTTTAAGACTTGAATTTAGCTTTAATTCAAGCATTGAAATATGGTTTACATCACGGATGGTGTTTTTTAAGTTAAAAATATAAGCTGTGTTCATTTACTGAAAATTGTTAACAATTGTTAACAATTTTTGATAGAAAGTGTTCATTAACTCCAAAAATTTTCAACGAGAGAGCGTCATAAGAGAGCAACAAATTGAGACACAAAAAAATTGTTGAAAATTCTTGATAGTAAAATTTTTACTTTCAATAATTGTTCAAACAGCTGTTTTGTGTTTGTATTTACAAATCAAGTTTGCTAAAAGAAGTTGGGAAATAAAAATATTTTTGCAAAATTTAAGAAATTCTAAGTGAATGTTAATTTTTAAAGCGATGAAATATATTAATACGATAGAAAACCAATTTTTGTTTAATTTAGGACCAACCGCACAAAAATAAGATGTCTAAAGCAATGGAATTTAGCAACACAGGATCTAGTACATCAGGGCCAGAGGATGTTGCAGCAAATTTTAGTATTGCAAATATTATGAGTATCTAGATACTCGGTACTTTACACTATGGCGGTAGATAATCCAATTAGTTCATACATAAATATATTTAATGTTAATGTAAATTTGACTATGTAATTTAGACAATTAGCAGTATCTTGGAAACCATAAGAGGGAATTTCTTGAAATTAAAAAAAAGCTAATATGTACTAAATATTTCAAAATTAAAAAAATGTCAAAACGAAAAATCGCCAAAATGAAAAAGCGTTTAACGGAAAAAACACCAAAATTGCAAAAAAATTACTAAAACGCAAAAAATCACCAAAACTAAAAAGATCGCCAAAAAAACTTAAAAAAAACCCAAAAACCGAAAAAAGTCGCCAAAACGAAAAAAACACTAAAACTAAAAATATCGTCAAAAACGAAAATTCGCCAAAAATGGAAAAAATCACCAAAGCGAAAAAAGCGTCAAAGCTAAAAAATCGCCAAACACCGAAAATTTGCTAAAACGAAAGTGTCAAACCCAAAAAATCGCTAAAACTAAAAAAATCAGCAAACACCGAAAAAATTCCCAAAACCCAAAAAAGCGCCAAAACTAAAATAAATCTCTAAAAAATCGTCAAAAAGTAAAAAAAAACGTTAAAACAAAAAAAAACGCTAAAACAAAAATATTGCCAAAACTAACGAAAATACACAAATAAACATACGTTATTCTGGCATATTCTGTGTTTCACAAAAAATAAAATAATGTGAATTTTCTTGGCATTGTTGTTATAAAAAATTATTTATAACAACAATGCTATGAGAAATACACATAATTTTATTTTTTTGTGAAACACAGAACATGCCAAAATGACGTTAACATAAAAATATTTCTGCAACTTTCGATTGATAATTGGTCCCAAAATGTAATCCATATATAAATTTTTTAAATATTGTACTTCATTACAAAATAATTTGTTTTTGTTTTCATTACCTCAAAAGTTTAAAATTTCAGATATGTACCCTTTTTTCAATTTCTTATTCAATTTTGTTGAAAAGAAATAATAATAAATGCCGAAATCACATTATTTTTATAGTAATAGGTACATATATTACATTTTTCCACATATAGGAGTAGTTATTAAGTACTCATATATACCTATATATTATAACACTATTTTAGCTTGAAAATTTTGGATGGTAAAGTGTTCATTTACTTTTTATTATTTTTGAGAGTAATTTTACAAAATTCCTTTTTACTCTCTCGTTGATGGAAAGTGATAGGAAAGTAAATGAACAAAGCTATAATCCGTTTCAAGATTTATTAGAAAATTATTAACTACATACTAGGGATGGGCAAGTGAAAAAAATATATCGATATATTTTTAAATATCGATTGCCATCGATATATGAATCCCAGTAAAAAATGTTCATGTTTTTAGAAGCACGAAAGAAATAAAGCGCTTCATAATTCGCTTTAAGATATGTGCTTGTTTAGAAGTTGATTTCATAGCGTCACACCAATGCAAGTTTTGAAGCGAGAAAAGTATTTGCTTTTTACTTATACAAAAGCTTCGTACACAAGCTATACAAAAAAGCTGATTTTATAGTGCTGATCCAAAGCAGGTTTATAAGCGAGAAAGAAGAGTAAGTTTATTTGAGTTTCTTGGTGCCGTTTCGCAGCAGTGTTGGTCGAGTGATTGGTACGTTGGACTTCAAACCTGAAGGTTCTTAGTTCGATACTAGTTGAAGTTAAAATAACAAACATTGAGTAAAAATATGAAATTAATAAAAATAAATAAAGAAACGAAATAAGAAAAATTCAAAATGGCGTTAACGACGCCAATCCACATCGAACCATTTTTTTCATATATTTTTAGTTCTAGAGCTGAAAATGTTGATGATTTTCAGCGCTTTTGTGAGCAAAATGTAGTACTCCAATCCGGGAACTCGTCATACAAAAATCAGCAGCGATATCAGCAGGTTTGTCAGCGCTACTTTTATTCCATAATAGTGGAAACCTGCTTTATTGGAGACAAGTTCCAATTTTTGTAAATTTCTCAATTTTGTTATATTACTATCTGATTAGTTGTGAACTCTTTGAAAGCTATTTTCTTTTTCTATAATTTAAATATTTATTATTTGAATTTTTTTCACATGTTTTTTGAAATTTTTTTAAAATTTGCCAACCCACCTCTTTTGCGGAAATCCCCTACCCACTCATTTGTTCTGTTAAATATCATAAAAATTTATGGTAACAATAAAAATTAAAAATAAATAAAACAAAATTTTCAAACACCACTAATTTACTCTGATTAAAAAAAAAATACTTTTCTTCTATATAATTAACCTGAAAGAGCCGGAAATTCCTTACTGTTTCAACAATGTTTCATGAAATGTTCATCAAGAAAATTTTACTCAAAAAGGATAATTTTTCGAATACACAAAAGTTTTTTTTAAGAACAAACACAACCCGCGAAGCTATCAGCTTGTCTGCGGAAAAACACACCAGGTCTATGGCGAGAATCGAACCCACGACTTCTGGACTGACAGGCTAGCGTCGCTACCACTCAGCCATGGGGCCACAAAAGATTTTGTTAGTAATATTCTATTTAATGAAGATTGTGTTGAAATAAGAAAATACTGAACGATATACAAAAGCAAAGCTAAAAAATGTCGAAATTAATACTGTCGATATATTTAGAAAAAATATCGATATTTCGATATATATTAATTAAAAGCATCGGCGATATATATTGATATATTTTTGAGAAAATATCGATGTATCGATAATTTTTGCACATCCCCAATTACATACAAAGATTAAATTAATGGTGGCTATTCTGGAAAGCGCGCTGGTGAAGTGAATGTTCCCTTCCGTTACAAAAATCAAATCAACGTATTTGTATGCATTTCAATCACTTTTATAAACACATATAATGTACTACGCACATCAGTATACATATACATATGTATGCATTTTTAAACTTTTGCAATATGTTTGTTTCTTTCACAACGCTTTTTCCAGAATATCCACCAATACTATACTAATACATGTGTTACATAATTACAAATTTTTTTTATCATTTTTTAATATAATTGTCTGAATTTTATAAAAATTTTCGATTTATTCCTTTCTCTAATTTTGAGAAATGTTTTAATTTTTAATTATTTGAGAAACAATAGAAAGTTTGAGCCTTTGTTTATTTAAAATTATTATCAACTTGAAAAGAACTTAAAACAAAGCTTGAACTGAAGTTTACTTCCAGCTGAATTTTAAGTTTTTGAGTGCTTATTGAGATATATGCATTTTGCAGCCGAAATTATCATAGCTTATTATAAAACTATATTTTTTTTGAAGGTTTAACGTGAGTAGCATTTGCTATCTTTTAACCTTTCGCGAATCGAAGCAGCGTTACCGTTGTGACCCTAAAAATTAAATTTGACCCTTTTTTTGACGAACTTCCTACTTTTTCTGACCCTTTTTTATATATACCCTTTTGTATCATTTTTAACTAATTTGTGCTATTTTTTTTATCCTTTTTGACAGTTAGTGCTTATCGATTATTTTAACAGTTATCGTTTGTATTATTTATGATAATTATCGCAGCACAATCAGCTTTCATGTAGATTTCTATTTATGTTTTAAAGCACTTTGTATATTAGGGAACAATCTAAAGCTATGTACATACTATTGTCAGATCTTACAATATTTCTTACAATATGTCTGACAACGTTGGCTGAAAAAGCATTGTCAGTCGATTTTAATACTACCTGCTGACAAAACATTGTAAGACATCTCACAATCGTGTGAACGCCTCGCGTTGCCATTGTCAGATTATTGTCAGACTTTTTTAATTTAAGATGTGCGAAGTTTCTGCAACTGACAATGGCGTCATTGTCAGAGGCTTTTTATATTGGCAGCATTGCACACATCTTTTTTGGCGGAAAAAGGAATATAAGAAAAACTATGCAGATAAAATAATTAAAATTGCTTCTATATCTTTAATACTAATTTATATTTACATTTTTTAAAGTTAACACAAGCAGACCTAAAAATTTTTGCATCTCACAATCGTGTGAATTGCCAATTTTTTATTGACAATATTGTCAGACAACTGTCTGCCAATAAATTGTAAGCTTTTATAACAACTTTGATACAACCGTGTGAACTAACAATATACCTTGTGCTGACAATTTTTTATTGTCAGTACAAGTCAGCACGTTGGCAGATCTGGCAATATTGTAAGATCTAACAACCGTATCTACAGGGCTTAACATATATCTATCGCAATAAGGAATAAGTGCTTAAGTCGAGATAAGCAAATTTTGAGTTAATATAACCATTGTATTCTCCATATTTAAAGGTACCTCGGGACAAATTTTCATTTTCATGAAGTTAAAGCGTAATGACTTGCTGCTTATTTTTTTCAACTCATAACCTCATATGGAATTCATAATTGCTTAATTCAGCTTATAATATATTAAATTTCAAATTGAATATCTTTATTATAGTAGAAAGAACGATATATTCCTAACTTAAAATAATCTAAGAACGAAAAGTCAACATTAAGTGCAATAGGAATAAATTTCTAAAAATCCTCTTGAACGTTTAAAAGAACTCTACTACAAAACTATGAAATTTGACTTAAGCAATTTTTCCTTATTGCCACAGATATATAGGCTACGAAGCCGAGTTAGACATATGTGGTAAAAAGTAGTGTTAAGAAATAAAAACCGATATTTTAAATTTTTACCAAACATTTAGGGAACTCACAACAGCGTTCTAAAATGTGTCTTAATATAACGGCGTTTTAATTTTAGTCTTTTATTATGGGTTGTTGTTTTTGTTTTGTGTGTAAATGAAATTTACCACCAGATGACAAGTTTAAAAGTCCAGAAGCAGGTTTTATTCAATGCGCCAACATTTTAAATAAAGAATTTGTGCGTGGTTTAAGTGTGTTGGTGATTCTTTGGCTTGTTGATAGGTACCAAGCGCTAACGTGCTTGTGTTGTTATTTTGTTTGTTGTGTATTTTGAGTTCGAGTTCTATACATGTAAATAGTGAGAAATATTCGACAAACTTCGTGGTTACTTTTATTACTTTAATATGATGTGCTTTGTCTCGTTGTAAGGTTGTAAGATATTGCTATTTCAAAATTTTAAGATACACATTGTGAATTCCCTAATTGTGTTACGAGAGATTGATATTTTAAGATACTTAGATCCAATATTTACCCAGCGGGAAAAGGTAATGAATAGTAAACGAGAGAGTCATGCAGATAATGTATAATATTTCATACCAGAATTCATTATTGTTAACACAGCAAATGTCCTAGGAAAGTAATGAATTATTTTAAAGTGTCCAGTGAATGAGTTCCATCGGCCATGTCACAGAGTTCAATTCCGTTCGTAAACGGAATTCAATCAACCCTAATATGTCAAGCCCTACAGTCTGGACACACCTGACAAATTTGCGTATTTTAGTTTTCTTTTTTAGACACCAGCTGCTACAAAAATGGGGTAGGTCGAATTCCGTTTCCGAACGGAATTGAACTCTGTGACAGGGCCGTATAATCCATTTTTTAAATTCGTAATATAATAATATACAAATATGTATGTAAGTAACGGAATTGAACTCTGTGACATGGCCGTATAATCAATCCATTTTTTCAATTCGTAATATAATAATATACAAATATGTATATAACTAAAAACGAGGAAAACACGAACAGTTGCTACTAACAGGAAGAATACATTCCTTATTCGTAAGATGTGGTAATGAATATGCAATTTTTGTGTGTGATCAAATTACCTTCTCGTTTCCAAGTGAATGCATTGCTTCGCTTTTTAATATACTACGTTATATCTTTCACTATATATGTAGTTAATGAATACTTTTCCCGCTGGGTATAAAGCCAACAAAATATATTAATCAATTTGAAACTGTTTCCGAATTCAATGATACAATTAGTGAGCCAGAGTCTTTCATAACATAGCGTAAGCGGCTATATTTAAAATATCTAATGCAGAAATGTGTTGGTTTGAAATCGGTAATTTGAAAAATAGATTTAACGAAAATTTATACTAAAATTTATATAATTTTGTTGCATATGTATTTACTTTGCCTCATAGTACATAGCGATTTCACTGAAAGTGTTTGTTTGTAATACACTAATGTAGATAATTGCGACTCCATGCTTTCCTCTCTAAATTTATTCCAAACAGACCTGGAAGACTGGACTTCAAATGAGGACTTAATTAAAAAGTGTAGATGCACGATTTCTTAGAAATAGTATCTATATAGTATTTTAAATTAAAAAATTGTATTTTTATTGAAATGAATTGTAAAGTACAAATATTTCTTTTATACTTATGTGTATCATTATTAATTTTTTATTTTCTTTTATTCTAAAAATGAAAGAAAGCTTTAATATTTTGTTTCAAAAAACAATTGACCCTTCTTTTCTTTCAAATACCCTTTTTGAGACCCTTTCTTTCAAAATAGCCTTTTTGTGACCCTTTTTGAAATTTGTCCACGGTAACGCTGAATGGAAGTTATGTAAGTTTGTATCAGTGATGTTAACTTTTATGTGTTTCACTACCGTACGATCCTCGAAAAATTATCTTTTTTTAAGAAAAAATTACCGTACGAAAAGATTTTTAATCAAAGCAACAGCATTATTCATAAATAATGTATTTGAACTAGTATCCCGACCGGTGGTCGAAATTCGACCACTTGAACCGTAACTGGATTTATTTGTAGCCGGAAAATACCTTTTAAATCAGCTTGGTTTGGCTCATATGCCACAAACTCGGAATGAAGAAAAACGACGAAGGAATTTTCAGAAAACTTTCTGAAAAACGATAGATTTTTTTGTAATTTTTACCATAATCCACTTCTAACATATTTTTTTGAAATGGTCGGTAGTCCAAACCAATAATAAGCTGACGATATGTTGCATCCATATTGGTGGACAATAAGATACTAAAAGTGAACGGCAAAACAAACCGTGAGGGAACTCAATTGGTAAATATCAAGATTTTCATACAGCTGCGAAAATTCAGTTTGCATATGTGTTGTATGGAAATCGTAAATTTTGTGAATTGAGTTTTCTAATACAAAAGTGTTTAAAATTACCGAGTTTTTAATTAAACTACCTTCTAACTTTTGGGGCCCGAAATTACCGTACAAATCGGTAATTACTCTACGGTTAACATCACTGTTTTGTATTTACAAAAGTTATAAAATATAAAAATTTTTAAAAAGCACTAAAGGCACTTCTGAGAAATTGAAAAAGCACCAAGTTGGTACATTTTCTTATTAAAGCGCCACAGCTAAAAATTTTAACACATCGTTTTAAGACATCAAAAAGCACTGAAAATAGTGTTAAACGCGCTAAATTGGCATCCCTAAAAGGTATCGAATGAGAGTAAAGCCCTGTATAGACGGTTGTCAGATCTGCCAATGTGCTGACGATGTACTGACAATAAAAAAATTGTCAGCATAAGGTATATTGTTAGTTCACACGGCTGTATCAAAGTTGTTAGAAAAGCTTACAATTTATTGGCAGACAGTTGTCTGACAATATTGTCAGTGAAGAAATTGGCAGTTCACACGATTGTCAAATGCAAAAGTTGTCAGATCTGTTGTTTGGCCCTGCCAGACGCAGATCATTTAACAGAAATCATCAATTATTTATCATATGTGCTTGTGTTAACTTTAAAAAGTGAAAATATAAATTATTATTATTAAACATAAAGAAGCAATTTTAACTATTTTAGCTGCATAATTTTTATTATTTTCATTTTTTCCTAAAAAAAAGATGTGTGCAGTGCTGCCAATATAAAAAGTCTCTGACAATGACGCCATTGTCAGATGCAGAAACTTCGCACATCTGACAATTAAAAAATGTCTACCAATTATCTGCCAATAGCAACGCGGTGTGTTCCCACGATAGTGAGATGTCTGACAATTTTTTGTCAGCAGGTAGTATTAAAATCGACTGACAATGCTTTTTCTGCCAACGTTGTCAGACGAAAATTTTCAGTTCACACGACTGTAAGAACTTTTTAGCACATTTTACTTACAATATTGTAAGATCTGACAATCGTCTGTACATAGCTTAAGGCTGATATCAGAGTGCGCGCTATAAGCGATGATATATTACGCTACAACTCGCTATAAGCCACTGCATGTGTTTTCTTATGTGATCGCTCAAAAGATATCAGAGTAAAAGCGAAGCCAGTACCTGCTATAAACCAGGTTGTGTAATGGCTTGTAGCATGTCATCGCTTCGACTGTTTTTTTGTTTGTTTATTTCTTACGAGTTTTAAAGAAATATTTTAAAGACATATTTTTCAGATTCTTAAAGTTATTCCTTATTTATGGTTTAGCTGTATAGATTTTATACTTAAAAAAAATGCATATAAATACTAAAAGTAACAAAAATTATGTACTTTAAACTAAACAACTTGCTTTGCTCAATCTAGCATTTCGCTTGTAGCGCGCACTCTGACATCAGCCTAAGTGCATATTAAGGTGAAAAACTGAAAGTGTTGTTAAAATAAATAAAGTGAAAATTTAAATAAACAAGTTTAAGAAATAAGATATAAATGAACACAAAAGATCAACACGATTTGTATCTTCTCGGTTATGATGTCAGCCAAATAACACTGGCAGCCAAATAACTCGGCAGAAAAAATAGCCTTTAAATAAAAATATGTGAAATATATAGTGTTTAATGCGCTAAATTCAAATCCATTTACAATTTTTTTCTATCACGTACAGAATCTTTTTAATGGGCATGACGAACATTTCCACCAGGTATATCAGTGTATTTCACTATAACTCCAGAACAACTAGTTCGATTTGAACAAATAAATCACCAAAAGATGCGAAATGAAATTACCTTGAACTCACTATTTATTTTAATATTTCCAACTGTTTCGGAGTTATTCAGAAATTAGCGGGGAAAAATTATTTTTTTCATGCAAAACTAAACATTTTTTCGTTTTCAAAAACTCGTAAAAATAATTAAGAAGGCAAAAATGTTTAATTTTTGTCTTTATCAGGACTAAAATAAGCAATAAATTATCAAAATCAATGGGCAGATGTCGATTTTATTCGAAATTAAGTGGTTGCAATGTCATAACCAGGGGCCGAATTACCGCACACGTGATCGAGTAAAATTGTTCGAAAATATTCTTTTTGGGATTACGGCATACGATAATCGAGTATCTGCTGTTTAAATTCCACTCGTTAGCACTAGAGCGATCGAATACAATACTTTTTTTTATTTTGTTTGTTTTGCAAAAAACCATGAAACATTACCTATAAATCTTATTACAGTTGGCCAATCGACTTGGTTGTTGTACTAGCTGCTAGAAACACAAAATTTTTCTTTAATGTATTACAAATTTTTAGTCGATGCAACAACCGGTATAATATAAACTTGGTACACTTTTTAAACATTTCCATTCGTTAGCTATCGAATGCGGTAATCCATCCATTCGATACGTGACGAAATTTTATTCGATACGGTAATTCGGCCCTAGGTCTGTGCAGATCTAGGAATAATTTGTATTGAATGAATGGAGGGGTGGTGTGTGTGTGGCAGGTCATTAAAACCTTTTTGGAGTGGGATTTTGTGCTGAACATGTACATATATAAAATGTACATATTGAATATAGCGCAAGCAAAATATTAGTATATCAGCAGTCTAAACGTCTGTATCTTTTTCCAAGAGAATTCATTTGTAATTTTCCTCAAATACAAAAAGTAAATGAGTGTAATTTTTTTTGTTCCACAAAAATAAGGCGGATTTATGCAGGTGATATTATGAACACAGCTGTTCTACTTTTTTTCGGCAAATCTAGGCGAGAACGTTGTTCCGAAATTGGCGGGAAAATATTGTTGTTCTGGACGAACAATATATGCTGATAATTTTGTTTCGTCATATTGTTTGACCATGATTTTGATGACAAAACGGTTGGGGTATGTAGGAACTTTGTGAAGGAACAAAGCCTGCATACCGAAAGAGATGTTGGATCCTAAAAGAGAGGTATTGAGCAGTTTATTCGGTTACCACAACAATAATGTCGCACTATGCTTTTACATGCAAAAAAAAGGAAAAAAGTTGTTGTTCTCACCTCGACGGAGCATTATAATTCAGCTGTAGGCTCTTGGAAACTACCGCAGAAGCCATTTCAAATATTGGATCCCAATAGGTACAAATCCGGCGTGAACACCATGGATCAGATGGTTGGTGGTTACGCTTGCAAACGAGCCACAAACCGATGGCCGTTAGCCTTGTTTTTCAATATGTTCGACGTTGCGGAATTGATTGCATTTGTCATTCATGACAAGTTGGGGCGTGTCAAGCGAAACGATAGAAGACGTGCTGGTGATCCCTCACATGGAACAAAGGGCAACGAATCCTATTGTACGAGGCATGCAACACGTCAAACAATCAATGGCGTTACTCGGTGTAGAAGTAAGCATTTCATTTATTCATTCATTAAATTCAAATTCTAAATAAATTTTTCAACTTTGTTTTTATGCAGGTAGCTGCAGGCCCACCGATAGATGACCAACCAGCCCATGCTGTATCAAGTAGACCATCGTGATCACTTTGTTATAAATTGGACCAAAAGCAGAGAAAAACACAGTGGCATTGCATGTAATGCAAAAATACGGTATGTTTACAGCATTCACATGCCAGGTACTCGTGCTTTGAATGCCGTACATATTTGTTTTGTTACCTTTAATTAATGACAAGAAATGCGATGTTTTCTTACACTTTTAGTTTTTCATATTGACGCTGTTGCGTAAAATGGACCAATTTCACACCATTTTATACAGCAGATTGGCAATTTTTACGCAACACCGACGATATAAATGATAAAAAGAACTACGTTGCAACGTGTTTTTCCATATACATTGACATTTCAGTTGAGTAAAAAATAAAAGGAAAACGCGAAATTTTAATAAAAGTGATGAGAAATTTTTCGCTTCGGTCGTCGTTGCTATTATGGTCTTTGTTTCTCTCTGAATGATTTTCGGCCGACGTTACAGTCTTGATATCTTTCATCACTAAATCGGAAGCACGGCCCTAGTACATTACTCATAATCGCTGTCTCTTTAGTTCCATGCATATTCACGTTTTTCAATATGTCCGAAGCTCTAAAATCTCCTCTAAATTGGACAAAATGTTCTCAATGCAGAGAAATGAAAGGTTATCAGCAGCAGTATTGACATATGTAAATAATAAGGTAGGTTGGAAAAAGGTTTCTTTTCAAACAAAAGTTAATGAAATGTTTAGAACAATTTGCTGTTTTATTTATTATTTTTTTAACTTTTAGTTAAATAGTACAAAAATTTCATGGTACAAAAATTGTACACACATTTTTAAATAGTACAGTTTTTGTACTATAGTATAGCAAGTGGCAACGCTGGTATAAGCTACCGAAGAAGTATTAACATGTTTTTTGTTCATTTCGTGTTTTTCCTAGCATAAAAAATTGAGGCAGAAAAAGTAAAAATCTTTTTTTAGGAGTAATAATCCTGTTATCTTTTCGACCATGAAAAAAACTTCAAAAACAAGATAAATCTTCACATATGGTAACACTGCTCAGGTGTCCTAAAAGTGTGTGTACTTTTGGGACACCTGGGCAGGATGATAGCAATTTAATCGCATTGAAAAGTTATTACACTAGCTCCGTTTGTTTACTTTTACAGTAATATGCAGTAAATGAGTAATTACTGAGTAAATTGAAAAAATTACTCTCAAAAAAAGCTATTACCTAAAAAAGTACGCGAATGGAAAAATAGTAAAAATGATTAAGGAAACAACCGATGGCAAATAAATGTAGTGCTGAAAAACATTTACACTTTGGACTACTCAACTCTTTTTCTTATTGGTAATCGATACAATACTTTTTATTAAACCAGAAAATTTTATGTAATCTTTTCCATTCGCTTTTTTATACTTTATTTGATTTTTCTAATTTGTGTCTAGTTAAGTTTATTCAAACGTACATGACCATTTGTGTTTGATATTGATTACCTTAAAAACAAGTGTTGTACTAAGTAGTTAATTATTTTCACTTTCACAACACTAGAAAATTAAAGTAATAAAAACAAAACAAATGGTTTCTAAAACTTTTATTTCCTTTTTAATGATATGTGCTTGAAGTAAAAAGCGAAAAATTTCATAATAATTATTCACTTTTTATATTTGGTCCAGTTTTATTTAATTTATTCTTTTTTCCGCTAATTTTTTCAATAATTTTATACTTTTGCACGCCTCATAAGCGAAGCGTTGAGAAGGGTACTACTCTCATTTCACGCGAAACTACTGATTTTTCAAACTTAAAATGGCTCTATTATTATCATATATTGCACTTGTAAAAAATATATACACACACATATTAAGAAAAAATACTATTTTTAATACTCATGACATTTTTAATGTCATTTTTATTATTTAAACTAATTAAAAAACTGTTTAAAAAAGTTTTGGGACCGAATCGTCGCTTTCGATATCGAGTACACTATCGTATCGAATAAAATTTCGACACGTATCGAATGGATGAATTACCGCATTCGATAGTATCGTATCGAAATGTTTAAAAAGTGTAACAAGTTTATTTTATACCGGTTGTTGAATCGACTAAAAATTTGTAATACATTAAAGAAAAATTTTGTGTTTCTAGCAGCTAGTATAACAACCAAGTCGATTGGCCAACTGTAATAAGGTTTATAGGTAATGTTCCATGCTTTTTTCCAAAACAAACACAACAAAAGAAAATATTGTATTCGATCGCTCTAGTGCTATCGAGTGGAATTTAAACAGCAGCTACTCGATTATCGCATGCCGTAATTCCAAAAGGAAAAATTTCGATCAATTCTGCTCGATATCGAATGCAACGATTCGGCCCCTGTCTTGGACGTCCGTTTGATTATCTGTATGGATCCTGTATGTGGTTACGATAACGATCGAAAGACTTCACTAATCGAGTCCTTTTTTCTTTTTTACGCTTCAGTATAATTAGGAATAGAAAGAAGCCTATTTAATTTCACGGTATTTTCCAAACTATTTTTGCTTACTTTTGTTTGTTTACAATTTGAATCATATGTTTCTCATTTTACTAAATTTTACTAACAAAAATTTCTGCAGTAAAAATTTGTAAATACTCAGTCATGAACTTTCACTTTACTCTCTCAATTTGTATTCTCATTTACTGTATTTTGTGTAAACGAACGCAATTTAGTAAAATGCAGTAAAGTTCAGTAAAAATTTTTAATAACTTTTGGGTACTCGAACGCACATATTAGTTACAGAACATTAATACAGTTTTTGCGGACATACACAGACAAAAAATCCAAAGGATGGTGTTTTGTGTTCTGCATCGATTACTGTTTACGCAACTATAAAAATTTTCAAAATATATTTCAGACTCTCCTCTTTTACAGTTTTATTATATGTATAGATATGTGGATTGGCACCAACAACACCGAACCACTCACACTTCAGGGACAGGTAAAGCTTTTTTTGGACTATTATACAATCTGTGCGACTTCTGCACAAAAAGCTACCCTGATATAATGTGTTGTTGCTTTTTTAAAACCTTCCATAAACTCATTAGATCAGGGTTGCATTTTCTACAGAAGTCGAACGGCTTGTGAGGTACTGTAAAACAGCTTTAATTGAGGACGTAGATTCCTTCGCATAGCTCGGCAGCACAATTTGCAAAGACGGAGGCTCTACTGTCAATATCACTGACAGAATTAACAAAGCCCGGACCGCATTCCATTCCCTGTACAGAATATGGAGATCGTGCATATCCACCAACACAAAGCTAAAAATCTTTAACTGCAGTGTCAAATCGGTACTTTTGTATGGTTGCACTACTTGGAGCACAACGCAATTAACACGCAAGAAACTACAATCCTTCTACAATAAGTGTCTGAAGCGAATTTTGCTAATTTTTTGGCCGAACTGGGTAATTAATGAACAGCTACTGCAGATGGCTGGCTGCAAGAGGATTGAAAACGAAATCTGCAGGCGCAAGTGGACCTCGATTCGTCACATCTTAAGACGACCATCAAACGAAATTGCCAGACAAGCACTGGAATGGAATCCGCAGGGCCAGAGAAAACCTGGGAGGCCCAGAAATACTTGGATTAGATTGATGAAAAACGAATGTAAATCTTAAAATATAACTTGGAAGCTAGTTAAGATTCTAGCCAATGATCGAGTAAAGTGGAGCGAATTTGTTGACGCCCTGTGTTCTTCGTGAACTTTTTTTTAGCCTGCATTCACCAATTAAATGGTGCAAATTTTATAAAGGAAATATATATATATATATATATATATATATATATATATATATATATATATATATATATATATATATATATATATATATATATATATATATATATATATATATATATATATATATATATATATATATATATATATATATATATATATATATATATATATATATATATATATATATATATATATATATATATATATATATATATATATATATATATATATATATATATATATATATATATATATATATATATATATATAGATATGTATATATGTGTATATACATATCTACATACTATGTATGTATGTACGTTCGCGTATGCATGCGTACGTACATACTAATGTATGTACATAGTATAGCAGAAAGTGGTTTGACTTACATTTTGTGAATCCATTTTTATCTAGATAGTTACAATTAGATACCTCTGAAAAATCTGAAACAATAAAAAGAAATGTTATTTCGTACGCCATCGATTAGAATGGGTTTATGGGAATATTTAATGAAGAATCAGCTGCTTTGTATGACGTACATACATTAGTATATAAGTGCATGCACACTTTCATACATACGTGTGTATGTATACCATCTAGTCAGCCTAGAACCATATGTCTATTACTACATTTATACGCACGTGTTATTTGCAAATAAAAACGTAGTGGTGCCAAGTATGTCTTTTTATTGTAACTAACTCACGAAAACAATTACTGAATAACGCGCTATTTGCAAATAAGAAGTTTGCGTTGCCACCTTTACTTATGTTTGTTAATAAAAAATAATAAATAGATAAAATAAAAAGTATTTGACAGCATTTTACGTTTTTTTTGCACATAAGCTCTGCGTATAAACTAGGTATATGTCAACACTCTTTTCTCTAGCGACAATTGCACTAGTTAAAATGTCGACAACTTTCGTTTTATACGGGAGTAGAGACACGTTAGAGGATATTTATAAATATATATATATATATATATATATATATATATATATATATATATATATATATATATATATATATATATATATATTTATAAATATCCTCTAACGTGTCTCTACTCCCGTATAAAACGAAAGTTGTCGACATTTTAACTAGTGCAATTGTCGCTAGAGAAAAGAGTGTTGACATATACCTAGTTTATACGCAGAGCTTATGTGCAAAAAAAACGTAAAATGCTGCCAAATACTTTTTATTTTATCTATTTATTATTTTTTATTAACAAACATAAGTAAAGGTGGCAACGCAAACTTCTTATATATATATATATATATATATATATATATATATATATATATATATATATATATATATATATATATATATATATATATATATATATATATATATATATATATATATATATATATGCATATATATTATATATATATATATATATATATATATATATATATATATATATATATATATATATATATATATATATATATATATATATATATATATATATATATATATATATATATATATATATATATATATATATATATATATATACACTAATATATATTTATATATAGATTTAAGATTGCAAATTACTAAATAATATCCTCCAACTATTTATAGATGCTTCTAGATATACTAGGTTACGCATACATACATATATATGTATTTACGTACATACAAAGTTGCATGCATATGAAAGTATGCAGATATGTACATATTTAAAATTGTTTTAAATTTTAATATTCAATTATATTTATACATATATATGTACATGGATATAGATTGGAGTTGTGTAGATAAAGTTACTACATCTTAAGAAACATTTGTAAAATATTTACACTAAATATTCATAAATCACTTCAAAGTTTCCGCAGGTAACTAATGGGTGCATCCATATAATTTAAATATATGTATGTACATATGTACATACTCTACGATTTGAATGTTATTTTTTTTTTGCTTAAGAATTTTGTATCTTCTTAAAATAAAAAATTAAATACCAAAATATATGTATATCAACTCACAATATACTTAGACACGGAAACAAGATTTAATTCTGACCGTAACCATAAGATATAAAAAGTGCCAACCAACTGAAGAAAATCGAAATAGCGCTTTTGAAAAGAACTCATTTTCTATGTATAGAATCGAATTGTGCTCATATCAGAGACGATTATATTGTGCATACATCCATACAAACCTTTATTATTCTTTTCGAAATTTAGAAAAGAGAAAATGTGTGGAAAAATGCGTCAATCTGTTAGAAAACATTTTAAGAATTTCTGAGTAAAATGAGCGAAAAACATTTTTCACAATATTTATCTCAAAATTTTCTTTATGCTGTTTTCAAATTAATATAAACATTAAACAATTTTAATTATAAAAAAAACACCCACATTTATGACTGTATGTTTGTAAGGTAGTGATTCAATAAAAATGCATTACATTAAGTAACATGCCCTAAATTCTCCTAAAAATTTATACAGATGATGGATACATCCATTCATACATATGTATGCACGAATATATGTACATATGTATGTATGGACCCTGTCGGAAAGTCACTAGTCGACTACAAAAATAATCAACTTATAGTTGACTTTTCTTAGATTAACTAAAAGCTAACTACAATGTAATCCAGAATGAAATCTAGAAAATCAATTCTTAAGTTGAGTACACAGGCGGATTTGGTGAGAGCCAACAACTTTATTCTCAGCTATTTTTGAAACTCATATCAAGTTTATATTAACTTTTTGCTGTTACATATTATTTTAAATGGTACCTTAGCTGGGTGATCGGCGCGTTGACTATAAAACGTGTGACACATAGTTCTAGCCCCAGCAACATCTTTTTGCGATTATACTAACTACCAGGTGACTTAAATAAAGTAAACTTTAATTTAGTTGAAAAGTAGTGCAGAGTGGGACAATTGACTACCGCCTAGAACATCGCAATATTATAGTTATTTCTATCGATTATTTTTTTCTCGTTTAAGAAGTTCTTACAGCATTGCATGAGATGAGAAGAATCAGCAAATTTTGAGTAATGGGCAGGCCACTATCGTCTCCAATCGAGAGGCGATAGCGATAAAGCTAGAGCAAATAGAAGAAAATGGAAGTATTTCACTATTATTGTTATTAAACCGTTAATGAAATTTTTTGTAGCTCTCGCTAAACCCGGAAATGATGGCCCCAACGGAAGACATAATGGAATGTAAGTTGGTCTTGAAAAGGGTGGAGGTAGAGTTGGGTAGTTCATGAACGAACTAGTTCAATTGAACTAGTTCGTTCATATCATTGAGCTCTTTTCAGCTCCTTAGTTCATATTTCGTTTAAGCTCACATTTCTTTTTCGTTCACGTTTCTTTTTAGTTTATATATTTTTTTGCTCACTCTCACAGTAATCAGATTACATTTTGTAATCAAGAGAAATCTACATATACCAGATAAACTCGCTATGTAGTACAAAAAGTACGAAATCTGCAAAAACTTCAAGTACTTTATTTTTGTAAAATCATTGCACGATGTCAAAAGCACAAAGCAAATAAAGTAATTTTGATGGGGGAAGAGGATATTCGCCCTTGTATCCGCGCCTGTTTAGGTGTGACTAGTTAGTGCTAACCAATATTTAAATTATCATTGACTAGTTAAATATAACCAATATTTATGTAATCATTGACTAATAAAAAGCAGCAGAGTAAGCACTACAGATATATGTTATGTAGTCGGGGGAATTAATTGCTTAGAGAAAAATGCAAAATCACACTTATACAAGAGTTTAGGTTTTTTTTCATTTTGCTCTTAACAAACTAATAGGAACTTTAACCGATATACCCGTCAGCACTACCGGTTATATGACTATATGACCGGTAGTGCTCTTGTAGGGATGTTGCTCGTGTGGTCGCAAAGTTACCATTCTTTTTTATCTTTTCCTTTTGCGAAATTTAATTATTCTTGTTGTTATTGTTTAAAACTTTCTTAAAAATCTCAAGAAATAGAGATTTTTATTACCATTTCTTTACGTTGTTCAACCATATCTAACTAATTTTATCCCCAATTTATTAAATTGTTTTTCTAAAATCACGCGAAGTTTTATCTTTCCAAAATGCCAACAATCATAAAAATCCAATCACTAATAATAAAGTTATGACATAAAATATCAGCCACTTAGGGCCAAATCCATAGTCTGTACTTAGCTAACGCCGGTGGTTTAACTATCGCCTTTTCATATAAACATCATTCAGTAGTTAACTAAATATTGTGAATTTAAGGCTTTATGACACTTATGCTTATATTGACTGCTTTGCTCCTGAGTGCGTTTTTCATTTTAAAATCCTCATATCTTAAGTTTCACTTATTAAATCGTCGCTTTCTATAATGCAAAAAAATGTTTTACTTTTCTATGTTAACATTTTTTTGTTCTGGTTTTTTTCGATTTATTCCTCACCTAAGGGTGTTTTTTATTTTGAAATCGCAATATTTTGAGTTGTACATATTACATCATCTCAAATTCTATATATATTTCCTTTTATATCAAAATTTGTATGTATATCTGTAGAAAAATTTTATATATATCTGTAAAAAATTCATGCAATTCTAAGAAAGTCATTTTTTGGTTATAGTTTGTATATAAATCAATTAAAATAAAGGCCTGTAAAAATTAACTTACTCAATAAAATTGTGTTAACCAAAAACACATCCCTAGTGCATTTTCCTTTCTGTATGTATGTTTTTTGGACGCATTAGAAATGAACGTAATTAGCTGTTCATTGAATGTGTTAGTTAGTTGCCATTTAGCTACAGCTTTTTCCATAGTTAAGTGCAAACTTTTCGTGCTGAAAGTAACCAACTGAAAGTAACCAACTGTGAATAACTTAAATAGGTACTTAAAAAATTTAACACAAAGTGATGATTTCTGAATATGCGCCAATATATTTTGAGTTGTACTTTCGATGGAGCTTCTTAAAATTTTGGCATTTTATTTTGTGATACTGTAAACAAATCTATATCTATGTTTTGAACGAATTTTTTCAGATTTTGTGATTATATCCTAATGTAGAAATTGCTGGGAAACTATATATATATATATATATATATATATATATATATATATATATATATATATATATATATATATATATATATATATATATATATATATATATATATATATATATATATATATATATATATATATATATATATATATATATATATATATATATATATATATACAGTTACAAACCTCCTATTTTATGCACAGACTTTCAAAAACTATTTGAGAATTTACAAACGATAATATTTTTGAAAATCACATAGGAGGTTTGTAACTGTTCAAAGTTGTGGTTGAAGTCTACTGACGATTTGGTAAAAGCGCCAATGAATTTTTAGACAAGTATACAACTTAAAACAATGTTCTTCTCGCTCCTCACTTAGAAATTGTTCATATGTATTTTTATTCACAGTACTTATTATTATTTGCCACAACAATATGTAGCTCTTGTTGTTTCTAAATTTATTTTCAATAACCAGCTACTACTACTCGTACATTTAGAGTTAAAAAAACCAGCCAATTAGTAAATGGCAAAGTCAGAAAATAAGAAACCTGATTGATTATGGAGCTCATGTTTGGAATTTGATATTATTTTAAATTTCCATGAGATTTTTGGGTAGAAGTTCCCTAATTATCTGCATTAACCCCAGTGAAATGCGGATAGGAACTTGCAAATATTCCTCAGTAATTAATTTCCATGTATTTTTAATAAAACATTTAATATTTTTCAAAATAGTAAAATATTAATTTAGGAAAAAGCACGTTAACAAATTAAAATTATTTGTAATTCATTAATTCCCAAAAAATAAAACTTTAATTAGAAGTAAAAGCCCTTTCCCCTTACAAAAGCTGAATTATTAATATGATATAATTTTGACGAAAACCACAATGAATTATTTTTTTTACAAGAACCTGAATCAAAATACTATATACAAGAGTGTGTGACAAGTTAAATAAATGTAAATTATCACATTAATGTCTGCTATATCAGACATACAGTAAATATAAAAATTCTGATTTGAATATTCCAACACTCCACTCTTAATAAAAATAACTTGAATTTACATTAATTCAAAATATTGAACTAGAAAGCCGAAATAATAAAAATGTTCAGACTTATACCTATTCAGTTCAAAAATAAAAAAATTACGTTAAAATAATTAATAATGCGACGGCCCGCGCAAAATAGTTATATACATGTTAACTCCTCAGTTGGCATGCATACTAAACTAACACAAACATCTTTGATTGTAGGCATTGAAAAAATACCCATCAGATCGAGACAACAAATAACAAGTTTATGAGTGTTGGATTGTTAATCAGATAGGGAAATTTCGGCAAAGACTAAATTGAGTCACAATAAAAAAATGCATGGCACGGACTTAAAAAGAAGTTTTGTATTCTATTTGCTGGCAAAAATTAGTTAAATAGCTGATGTTTCCTTGTAAAAAGCATCCACCTTCATAAGTGGTAAAAGTGAACAAGAACGCTGATGAGACGGTGTAGCGGCCTGTCGAAATCAGTAGTACTGGGCCGTTCTGCTAATCTGATTTGAATATTCCAACACTCTTAATAAAAATAATATGAATTTAATATGTCAAGCTATCTTTTAAAAATCAAGCTAATTTTAATCGAATGTCAGGATGAAGTACTACTTGAATCTGGCAAACCTGGATGTAGGGAACAATTTCTGCCTATCCAAAACTATCTGACCAATTTTAATGAAATTGTAAACATAGATAGATCCCTATTTTGGATGGGCACATACGCCTTGATTTTGTTAAATATAATCACGTGAGTGTAGGGGGGTATTTCTGCCTCTCCGAAACTATCTAATCAATTTTAATGAAATTTATTTAATTTATTTTGATGGACACATTTTGTTTAAACAGGACCACGAGGGGTAGGGGGAGATTTCTGCCTCTCCGAAGCTACATATCTAACCAATTTTAAAGCAATTTAAAACATTGATATATCTCTATTTAGATAGACACATAAGCGTTGCATTTTTCAAAAATAGGACCACGGGATGAGGTGGGGGGAAACATTTGTCTCGCCAACACTATCTCACAAATTTTAATGAAATTTAAAATATAGATAGATCCCTATGCATTAAAAAAATACCACGAGGTGTAGGGGACAATTTCTGCCTCTCCGAAACTATCTAACCAATTTTAATGAAAATTAAAACATAGAGAGATCCCTATTTAGCTAGACACATAAGCGTTTCAGGACTGCGAGGTGGGGTAGAGGACAATTTTTTCCTCTCCGAAACCATCTAACCAATTTTAATGAAATAAAAAACATAAGTAGATCTGAGTCTAGAAGAACATAAGAGCTATATATTTTTTCAAAATTAGAACCAAGAGGAGAGTAGGGGGCGATTTCTGCCTTTTCGAAACTATGTATATACATAGGCCATTTTAATGAAATTTAAAACATAAATAAATCCCTATTTAGATGGACACATAAGCTATGCATTTTTTTTCAAAAGTAGACGAGAGGGTAGGGGAGATTTCTGTCTCTCCGAAACTATCTAGTCTAAAAGGACATAAAGGCGATATAGTTTTTTAAAAATAGGATCACAAAAAATAGCATCTCTGAAGCTATCAACCCAACTTTTATAAAACTTAAAAAATGGATAGCTCACTATTTAGATTGTCACATAAGCTACGCATTTCTTCAAAACTAGGATAAAATGTGGGTAGGGGTGCAATTTCTGCCTCTTCGAAACTATTAACACAATTTTATCTTATTGCATTTTCATTGGCTATCTAGGCGTATGCAAAGATATAGCGCTAGCTAAGCCGCGGGTAAAAGCTAGTAAAAAAACAAAGCAAGTGATGTCGTGTCATTTGAAATAACAACGACAATATAGTTTCGATGTTAGACTGAATTTACACTATGAAGTATTTTATGAAACTAGTTGCACGAAATTTGCTTGATAAGTGGTGTATAGAAGCAAAAGGGGTCGGAAATTTGAAATTTCTTATGAAAATAAACAGTGCTACCAAAGTAAAAAAAAAACAAAAACGTCTTTCTAATTTCGAACAACATTTATATTAGTAAAATAGGGTACATTTTCGTTTTTTTTTCTAGTTTACCTTAGAAATGAGCTATTTTATCGCTGATTCAAACATAAGGTACTTTATGTTTGAATCAGGAAGTACCTCCGTACCAAATTTCATGAAAATCCTTTCAGTGGTTTTTACGTGAAGCGTGCTCGGATAGATAGACAGACAAAAATTCCAAAATTTGGTTTTTTGTGTTCTATATCGATTACTGTTTACCACAAAAATTTTCAACAAATATTTCATGTACAGACACGCCCTTTTTACAGTTTTATTATATGTATATAGATGTGCCCGCCCGCTTCGCGCGCTTAAAGATCGCTTTATGACTATAAGGTGTTTGTAAAATATAATAATATAACATTTTTTACTTATTTTTTAAAGTTTTCGTTATACAAAATAAACAATATATATATATATATATATATATATATATATATATATATATATATATATATATATATATATATATATATATATATATATATATATATATATATATATATATATATATATATATATTTATATATATATATATATATATATATATTTATATATATATATATATATATATATATATATATATATATATATATATATATATATATATATATATATATATATATATATATATATATATATATATATATATATATATATATATATATATATATATATATATATATATATATATATATATATATATATATATATATATATATATATATATATATATATATATATATATATATATATATATATATATATATATATATATATATAAGGGGTGTTTTTTTAGAGGTATAGAACTTCGAATTGAAATAAAACACAAGAAAATCGTTTTAATGTCCATCAATTTGGCTTTATTGGAAGGATAATTTTATGCCATTAATGTTTAAATATGATTTCGGGCATGTGGCCGCCGCGGCTGGCTCGAATAAAGCCAATTCTACAGGTCCAATTTTCAACCACTTTTTCGAGCATATGGGGCCGTATGTTGGCAATAACGGCACGAATGTTGGCTTCCAAGTCCCCTAACGTTTCTGGTTTGTTGGCGTAGACGAGCGACTTCACATATCCCCAAAGAAAATAATCCAATGGTGTCAAATCACACGATCTTGGTGGCCAATTGACAGGTCCATTCCGCGAAATTATGCGCTCATCGAATGTTTCCTTCAATAAATCGATTGTGACGTGCGCTGTGTGGCATGTAGCGCCGTCTTGTTGGAACCACAACTCATCCACATTCATGCCATCCAATTCGGGAACAAAATAGTCGGTTATCATGGCTCTATACCGGTCTCCATTAACGGTAACTGACTCTCCAGCATTATTTCGGAAGAAGTATGGCCCAATGACTCCACCAGCCCATAGAGCACACCAAACAGTCAGTTTTTGTGGATGTAATGGCGTCTGAAGGGTCTCATGTGGATTCTCTTCACTCCAATTGCGGCAATTTTGCTTGTTGACGTAGCCATTCAACCAAAAATGAGCCTCATCACTGAACAAAATTTTGCGATTTTGCTTGCGGTAAACTTCGCGAACTGAACCATTATTTTCGAAATAAATTTGCACGATTTGCAAGCGTTGTTCTTTTGTCAACCTGTTCATGATGAAATGGCAAACCAAACTAAATATTAATCACTTGACAGCTGACAAAATGGCCGCCAGTTAAAAAAGTGATGCCAACTTAAAGTTCTATACCTTAATAAAAAACACCCAATATATATATATATATATATATATATATATATATATATATATATATATATATATATATATATATATATATATATATATATATATATATATATATATATATATATATATATATATATATATATATATATATATATATATATATATATATATATATATATATATATATATATATATATATATATATATATATATATATATATTTATATATATATATATATATATATATATATATATATATATATATATATATATATATATATATATATATATATATATATATATATATATATTGTTTATTTTGTATAACGAAAACTTTAAAAAATAAGTAAAAAATGTTATATTATTATATTTTACAAACACCTTATAGTCATAAAGCGATCTTTAAGCGCGCGAAGCGGGCGGGCACATCTATATACATATAATAAAACTGTAAAAAGGGCGTGTCTGGACATGAAATATTTGTTGAAAATTTTTGTGGTAAGCAGTAATCGATATAGAACACAAAAAACCAAATTTTGGAATTTTTGTCTGTCTATCTATCCGAGCACGCTTCACGTAAAAACCACTGAAAGGATTTTCATGAAATTTGGTACGGAGGTACTTCCTGATTCAAACATAAAGTACCTTATGTTTGAATCAGCGATAAAATAGCTCATTTCTAAGGTAAAATAGAAAAAAAAACGAAAATGTACCCTATTTTACTAATATAAATGTTGTTCGAAATTAGAAAGACGTTTTTGTTTTTTTTTTACTTTGGTAGCACTGTTTATTTTCATAAGAAATTTCAAATTTCCGACCCCTTTTGCTTCTATACACCACTTATCAAGCAAATTTCGTGCAACTAGTTTCATAAAATACTTCATAGTGTAAATTCAGTCTAACATCGAAACTATATTGTCGTTGTTATTTCAAATGACACGACATCACTTGCTTTGTTTTTTTACTAGCTTTTACCCGCGGCTTAGCTAGCGCTATATCTTTGCATACGCCTAGATAGCCAATGAAAATGCAATAAGATAAAATTGTGTTAATAGTTTCGAAGAGGCAGAAATTGCACCCCTACCCACATTTTATCCTAGTTTTGAAGAAATGCGTAGCTTATGTGACAATCTAAATAGTGAGCTATCCATTTTTTAAGTTTTATAAAAGTTGGGTTGATAGCTTCAGAGATGCTATTTTTTGTGATCCTATTTTTAAAAAACTATATCGCCTTTATGTCCTTTTAGACTAGATAGTTTCGGAGAGACAGAAATCTCCCCTACCCTCTCGTCTACTTTTGAAAAAAAAATGCATAGCTTATGTGTCCGTCTAAATAGGGATTTATTTATGTTTTAAATTTCATTAAAATGGCCTATGTATATACATAGTTTCGAAAAGGCAGAAATCGCCCCCTACTCTCCTCTTGGTTCTAATTTTGAAAAAATATATAGCTCTTATGTTCTTCTAGACTCAGATCTACTTATGTTTTTTATTTCATTAAAATTGGTTAGATGGTTTCGGAGAGGAAAAAATTGTCCTCTACCCCACCTCGCAGTCCTGAAACGCTTATGTGTCTAGCTAAATAGGGATCTCTCTATGTTTTAATTTTCATTAAAATTGGTTAGATAGTTTCGGAGAGGCAGAAATTGTCCCCTACACCTCGTGGTATTTTTTTAATGCATAGGGATCTATCTATATTTTAAATTTCATTAAAATTTGTGAGATAGTGTTGGCGAGACAAATGTTTCCCCCCACCTCATCCCGTGGTCCTATTTTTGAAAAATGCAACGCTTATGTGTCTATCTAAATAGAGATATATCAATGTTTTAAATTGCTTTAAAATTGGTTAGATATGTAGCTTCGGAGAGGCAGAAATCTCCCCCTACCCCTCGTGGTCCTGTTTAAACAAAATGTGTCCATCAAAATAAATTAAATAAATTTCATTAAAATTGATTAGATAGTTTCGGAGAGGCAGAAATACCCCCCTACACCCACGTGATTATATTTAACAAAATCAAGGCGTATGTGCCCATCCAAAATAGGGATCTATCTATGTTTACAATTTCATTAAAATTGGTCAGATAGTTTTGGATAGGCAGAAATTGTTCCCTACATCCAGGTTTGCCAGATTCAAGTAGTACTTCATCCTGACATTCGATTAAAATTAGCTTGATTTTTAAAAGATAGCTTGACATATTAAATTCATATTATTTTTATTAAGAGTGTTGGAATATTCAAATCAGATTAGCAGAACGGCCCAGTACTACTGATTTCGACAGGCCGCTACACCGTCTCATCAGCGTTCTTGTTCACTTTTACCACTTATGAAGGTGGATGCTTTTTACAAGGAAACATCAGCTATTTAACTAATTTTTGCCAGCAAATAGAATACAAAACTTCTTTTTAAGTCCGTGCCATGCATTTTTTTATTGTGACTCAATTTAGTCTTTGCCGAAATTTCCCTATCTGATTAACAATCCAACACTCATAAACTTGTTATTTGTTGTCTCGATCTGATGGGTATTTTTTCAATGCCTACAATCAAAGATGTTTGTGTTAGTTTAGTATGCATGCCAACTGAGGAGTTAACATGTATATAACTATTTTGCGCGGGCCGTCGCATTATTAATTATTTTAACGTAATTTTTTTATTTTTAAACTGAATAGGTATAAGTCTGAACATTTTTATTATTTCGGCTTTCTAGTTCAATATTTTGAATTAATGTAAATTCAAGTTATTTTTATTAAGAGTGGAGTGTTGGAATATTCAAATCAGAATTTTTATATTTACTGTATGTATGATATAGCAGACATTAATGAGATAATTTACATTTATTTAACTTGTCACACACTCTTGTATATAGTATTTTGATTCAGGTTCTTGTAAAAAAAATAATTCATTGTGGTTTTCGTCAAAATTATATCATATTAATAATTCAGCTTTTGTAAGGGGAAAGTGCTTTTACTTCTAATTAAAGTTTTATTTTTTGGGAATTAATGAATTACAAATAATTTTAATTTGTTAACGTGCTTTTTCCTAAATTAATATTTTACTATTTTGAAAAATATTAAATGTTTTATTAAAAATACATGGAAATTAATTACTGAGGAATATTTGCAAGTTCCTATCCGCATTTCACTGGGGTTAATGCAGATAATTAGGGAACTTCTACCCAAAAATCTCATGGAAATTTAAAATAATATCAAATTCCAAACATGAGCTCCATAATCAATCAGGTTTCTTATTTTCTGACTTTGCCATTTACTAATTGGCTGGTTTTTTTAACTCTAAATGTACGAGTAGTAGTAGCTGGTTATTGAAAATAAATTTAGAAACAACAAGAGCTACATATTGTTGTGGCAAATAATAATAAGTACTGTGAATAAAAATACATATGAACAATTTCTAAGTGAGGAGCGAGAAGAACATTGTTTTAAGTTGTATACTTGTCTAAAAATTTATGAAATATTTTTTCATAAAATTTTTTGTTATTTTTTTTTATCTGTCAAAAATATTATTTCAGCTTGACAAATTGCATTTGAGCTTGTAACTTAACACCACCTAAAGTATCTTGACAATCAAGCTCATTCAAGCCCGTCTGGCAAGCCTACCTACATCCCTCAAAGTCTTATTAAAAAATTGCAAAGGTAATGTGGTAAGCTCAATAAGTATATATTTACACACAGCAAAATTTCATAGTAAAATCTTCGAAAACCAGGTTAATTTAACACTTTTGAATAGTGATTTTGCTTCAAAGGTGTTTCATGTTAAGTCAACATTTTTTTGCGATTCTTTTATTTATTGTATCTTCAATAAAATTTAACTAACAATAAGTACAGTATTTATCGCTTATATGCACGTCGGTTATTTGCATTTAACGTTTATATGCATCCCAACATGAGCAATTTTCTATTTGTGTTTACAAAACCGTGACTAATTTTCGTATTTGCATTTCTCGCTTTTATGCACCGTAAATAAGTATAAATCTTTTTAAAGTGTATTAAAAAAATAATCATATATGCACCGTACATATTTAAAAAATTTGTGAAGCAAATTTTCAACCGCAAACAAAAAGTTCAATCTCAATTTACATTAATTTTACATGTCTGTTTAAAACCAGCTGCTTCATTCAATCAAGAAAGCTAATATGAGGCTGCTGTGGCAAAACTTGTGAAAATATTAATCAATTATTTTGAAAATAGAATTCGGGGTTTTATTTACTCATTGTAATTTAGTTTTATACAAGCACTGCTGAAGCATATAAGCGATTTTTTTATAACCACTGCCGATGCACATAAGGGAGTTTTTATAAATGCATTTCTCGCTTATAAGTAAAAAAGTCGTGCAAAATTTGGAATGCATATAAGCGATAAATACTGTAATCAATTCTTAACTCTAAAATATTAATTTGTAAGTCCAGCCAATGCGAGACAAAAATATTTCTTTCAGCGATTGGTCTTTGGTTGTCTACGTCTCTCGTGTTCTGCTGTCCTTCCTTCTCAGCCGAGTGTGGCCTCTAAAGTTAATGATGTTTCGGGTTAGGGGATTTGGGTGCAGCTCAAGTTTTTTTATGTATCTTGTCAAGTGTTTAGAAAACACTGTCTTAACCAGCGGCACATCTAAATCTTTATGAATTCGCTTGTTTCTGACACACCACGGGGCTGCTGTAATCGCACGGAGTATTTTATTTTGTCGCCTTTGATTTTTTTCTACATTTGATGCCGAGTCACTGCCCCATAACTGGATACCGTAGGACCATATTGGTTTTAGAATGGAGTTGTATAGAAGAAGTTTACAATTTAGGCTTAGAGTAGAGTGCCTTCCAATGAGCTAATTCGTTTGAGCTGCTTTTACTTTCGTTTTGGTCACTTTTGCATTTAACTGGGTCTTCCATGTTAGACGATGATCAATATGAACACCGATATATTTTACTTCAGTGTGTTGAGGTATAGTTTTGTTATTTATTTGTATAGGTAGGCAGGTTTCTCTCCACAATGTAAAAGTAATGTGTAGACATTGTTGCGATGGCCCTGAACAAAATTTTGCAAACTTACGTCAATGACGTTCAAAAATTTTGCGTGGCGTCACCTTATAAAAAAAAGTGTCGGGAGGAGGTCAAACACCTAGAACCTCGAGTCCCTTATCATTAATGATTGGGGAGGTCACTTGCGTATAGAGAAACCACCTCCGACCCAAGTCCCGGTTGAAAGTTTAGTATTATGGTGGACCACCTTGCCTATGCGGATGGCCTGCCGCAGTGATACCATGTTGCGACCAAGTTGGCGGCTGAGCAAAGACTGCAGGTAATTAAGCTCGACTGCAGCAAACCAAGAAAAGAAAAGATTAATTTAAGAACGGGAATGTATTGGAACGATACTTTACCTGTTACCCATGAATGTCAAAATGAAAATAAAAAGCATAGAAAATAAATTAAAACAAATATAAAATCATAATTAAATACATAACCTGTTACCTCGTTATTTTATTTGACAGTGAAACTTCTTTTCTTGTGTTTAGGGGGAAATAAGTATACAAGGTGGCCGCATAAGGGCAACAAGTAATACAATACAACAAGAAACTAGATAATTGCTGTCAAACGAATACATGGATTTGGCGTACGGTATGCACAAAACTACTAGAGAAAAATATAATCAGCTGTGTTACGCTGCCACCGGTAGACTTAATTCACATATTTGTGGTCTTTTTACACATAATTCAATGTATTGGTGTAACTTTGTTTAGTAAGTTTTGTCAATGAAAAGTACGAGGGATCCCGTAATATTGACAACGCGACAAGTTTAAAGGGCAATATACACAGTCAACATGCTTGACAAGCGTGGTAGTAGTATGTGTGAAATTTCGTTAGTATTAGTGACACCGACGACGCTTGATGGAAAATCTACTTGGTTTTGATTTTTCGTCGAGCACACGTACACGAATCTGACATCAAGCTGATTGATTGTGTATTATACCCTTAAAGTAAACAGGTTGTAGAGTATGCAGTACAATAACAAATATTAACAAAAAGTTCGTTATTATTTGGTGTGAATATTTTTTTGTCTGTTACTTTTATTGATGGTTGTTTTTGTCCGATAGGTTATGAGTATGTTGCTGTTAAATTTTAAGACCCTCTTACTTCATAGGATACAAATGAAATGAAACAAGTAGATTCTGGAGTAGGAGGGCAAAGAAGCAGAGGCTCAGGAGGAAGGAATATATAAGTGAATACATATAGTTTTAGGAGGGAATTTGCAGCATTTTTTTTTTAAATATGGCGTCTAAAGCGGGAACCAGTTCTGGATCTTTCTATATATATCTGTAAAGGAATAAAATAAATAGATGCCGGTAAGGATTGTGCAGATACATTGGAAAAGAGAGAAATAATTGAAAAGAAATCTGCAATGCATAAAAGTCAGTTCTGACGATAAAAAAGGGGGCTTGGAATTTGAGATTTGTTAGACTGCGGTCGTGGTACGTGCAGAAGTTTGGTGGATCGAAAACCTAAAACTAGAAAATATTTTGTGTTTCTTAAAATGAAAGACTAGTTCAGCTATGTAAAGTTTATTTTTTTGCATAGTTTGGTGGAAAAGACAAGAAATATAACAGACATTTTTCTTGAAAACTTATGTGCACATACACAACATAAAAAAATTTTTAAAAAACTTAAGAAATAAAATATGTTTGTATAAAAAAATCTAAAGATTATACATATATAATATACAAACTGAATAACCTTTAATAATCACAGATTTATATAAATATAAAATATGCACCACCAACTAAAGATTTAACATAGACACTACAATTCTAAAACGAAAAATCACAAATAAAACATAAACTAAATACACCAAATGAAAATTTTTTAAATTAACTACTGGAAGCGAAGAAAGTGAGTCACCAAGACAGATCCATGTGTAACCGAGCCGTTATGAAAGTATTGGAGTGAAGGCAAGATCTGGTGAAGCTGATAGCTGGAAGTTGTCAAGGACGTCCTACAAAAAATAAAAATGATAAGTTATTATAAATTATATTTAATAGTTATTAGTATCTATAAGTATATTTTGTTTGATGTCATGGTTGGAACATATATTAGGTGTTAGTTTAACGATATGTGAGCTTAAATATTTTGTCAGTAAATCTATACTTAGCTTAAGGGAACCCAAAGTAATGTACAGGTAGTCTCCTGAAATAAATAATAAAAAATATTAATTAAAAGAAAATATCTAATATTAGAAGCGTGTGTTGCAACTGTTGAGTCTCGTCCTCATGAAAGTTTAAGAAAATTGTAGTTATTTAGTTTGAAGGCTGCAAATTGGCAGATCAGATATTATCTTAGGCAGCTCCTTGAGAAAGAAGAATAGATGCTTTAAAGCTTTGAAGAGTTTTCATAGCCTTAAAATTAGTGAGGAAGGGAACTGTGCAGAAAGGCCTTTATAAAATTCAAAATTGATTTTTTTTTGAAGAAGAGAAAAAAAAATAATATTTGTTCGTTTTAAAATTTTTGGAAGACAATCTATGTTATTTTTTTTATGTATTGTAATTTTTGGCATAAACTGTTAATCATTTGGTTTAAGAATTCGGTCAATTTATGGTAAGTAAAAATTTATCATTTTATCGATGTTAGTAAAAACGAAAAGATGATCTGCTAAGTTAAGTGTGTGTGTGTAGGTGTCGTACAGTGGGGTCATAAAAATGTAAAATCTTGACGGAAACGGACATGGCCACGGTTGGGATATGGGCGGCTGGAAGAAACAGCGAACTTCGCTAATGATAGTGTGCGTTTTTTTTTTTGTAGAGTAAATATTTTTTTGCTGTTGTGTGAATTATTTAATTACTGCTTGTCTCGGGCTTAAGTGTAGGTTGAGATCTCACGTCCCGAAATCTCCGAATCTGAGCTAACCGCGGAGAAACACTTAAGTGATACACAGGGCATCTAAAAACATTTTTGTTCGTTAATTTTTATCCGCCATTGTTTTAGCAATTTTTCCAACTGGAGTATATACCCTTGCAGTTTGCAGGAAGGTTCAAGCTGGCTTTTGTGAATACTTAGAATAGCTGTATCCTCAGCGAATGATGATATGTGTATGTTACTGCTTACCGACAAGTGATAGGCATATGTATATCAGATATAATACAGGACCGAGAATGTTGCCTTGAAGAACTCCGGCTTCAATCGGCTGCGGAGAGCTTGGAAAATTACCTTCCTTAACAAATTGTCTGTCAGTTAAGTAGCTTTCTAAAAGCTTAAGGGTGTTTGCGAATAGGTTTTGCTTTAGTTTATGTTATAAAGCTTCGTGCCTTACTTTATTGAATGCCTGAGAAACATCGATGAAGAGCGCAGAATAATATTTCTTTTCCTCGAAACTTTTTCTAACCACGTTCACGAGTCGATTGTGCTATGTTATCTCCCAAAACCGAACTGGTGGTCTGGAATGCATCCAGTACCATTCAGTATGAGTGTAAGCTTACTTATAAATAGCTTTTCAAATAGTTTTGACATGTTAGACAATAGGCTTTTAGGCCTATAGGATTCCACCTTCGTATGATCTTTGCCTGGCATAGGTATCATACTAATCAGCAAAACCTTCCATTCTGCGGGATAGCATTTGAAGCGCAGAATACCTTTGAAAATAAATAGAATTATCCTTTTTGCATTGTATGGTACTTCTAAGAGCATATTATTGCTCAGGTAGGTTAATTAATTAATTATTATTCCAAACATAGCAGGCTTATTATTATAAACACAGCTAAGAATTTTATAGAAAGAGTCTTAACTATTAGTGACAAACAATTTCACACTAGAAACAGGGAGAAAATTAGAAAAATACTAAGGAATAATGATTTTCCGAGTATTTTGATTAATAGATTAATTTGTCAATATAGAAATAAGAAAAGGGAAAATATAGGTAATAATACAGAGCAAAGAATATATAAGTCCTTAACATATATTCCTGATATATTAGAGAGGTTGGCCAAATCTAAAATCTTTGATACGGAGAAATATAGAATAGCTCATAGATCATATTATACATTAAATAGATTCTTTAGTAGAACAAGAGATAGAATTGATAAGTGGGATAAGTCAAATGTAGTTTATAAAATACCTTGTAAGGGGAATGATCAGGAGAATTGTAATATGGTATACGTTGGTGCTACTAAAAATAAATTAAAAACCAGTGTACAAACTAAGTTTGAACAAATACATAAACATAAAGATTGGACAAGTTTTAATACATTTTTTGAAATTAATTCAGAAAACTATATACTTATTTTAAATTATTAATTACTAGTTATATTTATTACTAATTATCCTAAAAATTATATTAAATAACTAATTTACTAACGAACCTATTGTAATATTTAATTAAATAATACCCAATTATAACTACTATGAATTTTAAGATCTAATCTCGTAAAGTAACTCAACGAGCATTCACGGCAACACTCGCTACTTTTTCCCGGTTCTCATTTTCTACTTGTTATAAAATTACTTACTCATATTTTAACAGCAGAGCGAGCAACTTTAATTTGCAACTTATTAAAAACTTATACAAAGTTTGTATTTAATATTTAAGGCAAATAATTATAATAAATCCATTTATTATAATTGAACTAAAACTAATTAATGGTTTTATTCCCTCTCAAAACCCCAAATTATAATTGTTCCCAACGAGCAAATTATAATTATAATCTCCCTATGGTAGCCAACTGTTCCCGTCATAACAGCCTTCCCTGCCAGCAGAAGAGATTATTTAACTTTGGTGTGTTAACCAATACACACCAAAACAACCAGGAAAGCGGGTCATAGATCCGATCAGAAATATAGGGATGTCAATTCGCGAAAAACAGCATTATCTTCCCATTGCTCTAGATTAAATCACTTTTCTAATTTTGAAAATGTTTCAATTATGAAAACTGAGAATAATTAGAAACAGCGGATGATGTTAGAAATGTTAGAAATAATTAAAACACCAACAACAGAAAGAATAAACTTTAGAATAGATACAGATAATTTATCACAAAACTATAGATATTTAGTTAGTAAAACTTTGAATATACTTAATCAGTAATATGTATTTATAATTAGAATTAGTATTTATAATTTGTGAAAGTTAGTAGATTACACAGTTAATAATCAATTGTTTATTTTCACAAATTATAATAAATATTAAGAAATTTCATTACATAATTGTTGTTTTTGTTTGTTGTTGTTGTTATTGTTTTTATAATATAATTATGTAATTATTTACAGTATTTATCACTTTCATATATGCAAGTTAATATATTACACAGTTAATAATTGTTGTTTATTTTCACAAATTATAATTAATACTAACAAATTGCATTATATAATTTTTTGTTGTTGTTTTATAATATAAATTTTTATAATTATTTACAATGTTTATCGCTTATATGCACTTCTTTTTATTATTACGCGTTTGTTATACAATAATACAAACTATTATTTCATTGCATAAGCATTTCCGGTTTATACAACAAATTGTGAACTAAGATATGCATATAATCGATAAATACTTTAATATCTTTTTACTATGATTTGCATGGTGAGATATTTCATGGGGTTTATGGCATGAAGCTTTCTTTGTTTTTAAAGGAATGGACGGGGAAGCGTGTTGTGTGGAGATAGTGGTTAAAAAATAACATTCAATCAATTTAGATTCACAAAGCAAATACGTTCGAAATAATCATATTAATAAAACAATTAGCTACTGGCTTGAGCTTTTCACATGTTTACATGTTCATATATACTTAAGTATAAAATCAAACCAAAAAAGTTTGTCTTGAGTAGAACAAAAATCAGAAAAATGGGAATGAAGAAAAATAAACCGATGGCAACGCTGGGAAAGTGCACTGTAATATCAGCTTGAGAGTGATTTAATTCTCGTATTCAATTTTCGCGAAAAAGTTGTATATATAAGAATTAAAATCACATTCAACAGAGCCACCTGACAAGTGGTGATAGCAAATACACGTGAGCACTGACGATGGAAGTGTAGCGGCTTCCGAAAGTGGCGCTACTCTGTTCTGCTGTGTACGTTGAAAAATTAAGTTGATGTTAATTTTTCCATTGTTCCTTGGAATATTAATCAAACCCAATTCTTTCTGAATATAACGTTACGAACCTTAGCCTAATAATCAATTTAGATTCACAAAGCAAATACGTTCGAAATAATCATATTAATAAAACATTTCAGTTAGTTTTTTGTCAACTTTCTTTATCATATTTGCTTTTCCGTGCTTGCAATAAGCAAATAAAAAGGTTTCATGAAGAGAATTTCATGAATTGTTTCATAATGTAAATATAGTGTTTTTTAATTTTCTATATTTGTAAACTAATTATTTGTAGTTGTTTTTTGAATTCCTAAATGCCACTTTGTTACTACTATAGTTTTTAATGTTATTAATTTTTTAATATTTTTTAGAACATAAAAAATTTTTCTTTTTATGACAAATTTTATGATATCCTATTTCAAAACCCATTTTTGTATTTAAACTAATTATTTAATTTTCAATTTCCTGATGATGCTAGCAAATTGTTAAGCGAAATATCGAAGAATAAATTTATTATATAAATTATAAGAAGACCTCGAGCTCAATAATTAAAAAGAAATTAATAAAATATAAAGGTCAAATAAAATAGAATATTAGTTGATTTAAAAACTAAATGAGCTTAACATTACATTTTTGGTTTGCTTAGCTGGCCAAATCTTACACTAATATATACATACATACAGAAAAATTAATCAAAATACAACAAACTAAAAATACATTCATAAACACTGTTTTAAAAATAAAATTTTTACTTTTTTTAAGGTAATTCATATCACATATACATAATTTTGGTTTTCTGTTGATAAAAAACTATTTATAGAACATGCCAAACTAATCATTGCATCGGCGTTAGCTTTTAAGCCTTCCTTTTAGTGCTTCCACCATCATTTTGTTTCCCTGCATACTGGATTCAGCTAACAGCTATAGTAAAACAATAAAACATACAATTTACACTTCTAAATTTATTGTAAAATTATACATATGTATGTACTTTTAAAGCATCTGCTAGTTTCCCAGCAATTTCTAAAAATTTTTAACGGGCTTCGTTTTTGCTCTCCGCACGCTTTCTCTTCGAAGCCGTTGGTGTTCGTCTGACGGGAGTGCTGGGAGCTTTAAAGAATAAATGTGCCGACTTCTTGGAAGTTGACGGCTCTTCCAAGTGTATTGGATCACCATCTTCCAGACAAACTAGGAGCTCCTCACAATACACGTAACTATGAATAGCGTACTTTAGAATAATTTATTTTTCGTACACTTACATCCTCCATTGGCAAATTCTCAATAACACATTCGTGCCCCTCGATGTACTGACTCCTAACAACGGATACTATTTTGCGTTCAAGCTCCGTTATAGGCTCTTGGTAGATGGGCCTATTTCCAGCCAAAGCCTGCTACTTTTTCCCGCTCCCGAACTTTAATACTTGTGCGGCTTTTCAAGTCCCCCCAAACCTTTTTTCCCAAAAAAATTTCTTAGCAATTTTGTTTGAATATATACTTAATTGTCTTACCGTCTGCCATTGCTCTACTATCTTTACAGTTCCACCAATACTGTTCGGCATTTCTATTAATTTCTCCAAGTCTTCTCGGTCTCCGCTTTTCCACGCATTTTTTGGAATTTGCCTGCTGCCAGTCCCGGATTTTCAACCATAAAATCCACCAAGTGGTTGAGCTGTTCGGCTGAGGCGCGACTTCTTTTAGAAAAAATTTGTCGTCATTCTATTTATATGTAGACATATAGCGTTGTAGACATATGATAGCAATTAAAATCAATTAATTTTACTTACCTTATTTAAACATCTATATATGTATATAATAAAACTGTAAAACGGACGTGTCTGTACATGAAATATTTGTTGAAAATTTTTATTGTGGCGTAGTAATCGATGTAGAGAACAAAAAACCAAATTTTGGAATTTTTGTCTGTCTGTCTGTCCGAACACATTTCACGCAAAAACCACTGAAGTGATTTTCATTAAATTTGGTATAGAGGTACTTTAGAGTCCTGATTCAAACATTACCGCGATAAAATATCTTATTTCTAAGTTAACATAGAAAAAGAAAAAAACTAAAATATACCCAATTTTGCTAATATAAATGTTGTTGGAAATTATAAAATGTTTTTGTTTTTTAACGGTGGTAACATTATTTATTTTGTATAAGGGGAACTTAAAAAATATGTTGTGATTGAAACGGCAACCTTGTCTTAGAGATGACAGTCATTATTTATTCTTTGTTTTTATTCATGTAATCGTATTGGTTTTATTATATGTAATATGTAAATGTGAATGTATGTTATGTACAAAAAGAAGCGGTTCTTAATAAGTGTATTGGTAGCACAAAAGTAAAAAGAAAATTACAAGTACAGAATTTTACCATTTTTTATAAATCACTTTGCGCCAAGACACTTAGCAAGATACCACAGAATAAACACACCCCACATATAATCTAATTTATATTTTATACAACATAAATAAACCGTGTTTTAATTGGAAGTTTATTCTCGCTAAGGCGCAAAGGGTTAACAATTGTGATCATTGGATCACAATTATTTTATTCTGTGTTGCATTTGCGAGATATTTTTGGACGTCAGATGTTAATTGTTCATGCTGGATTCGGAAACAACGCCAAAAAGAGCAAGTCAGAGAAGTACAAAGGGCATTCCTCCTGCAAGGTTTGAAAGTTTTATAATCGAAATGCCAACTAGCCAGCCACAAAAACAAGTTTTGCCGCAGGGGAATGAAGACACGTCGCAACCAACAAGATCACATCAAAATGCCAGTTCGTCCAGCACTTCACGTTCTACAAATGCACAGTCGCAACCGCCTACAGAATCGCAAACGCCCGTACAGTCGCAACCGCCTACAGAATCGCAAACGCCTGCACAGTAGCAGCCGCACGTACAGTCGCAAGCACAGCCGCCGCTGCATGGTCAAACTCAGCTGCAACATTCGTCAAGCCGAACAATCGAACGGCAGCAAGCATCGTCCGAAATTATGTCTACAATGGCACGTGAGTTTAACAAAAAATTAGCCGATATGAGAAACGAGTTTCAAAGGCAGATACACGCCATGCAGGAATTAATGAGATCAAGTACACAACAGGTAAATAATAGTGTTTTAGAGCTACGAAATGAACGCCGCCTGGAAAATACGAATGCACTTCAACAACAAGATACGCCTGCCAGAGAGCCGACAGTACAAAGTGAGAATAGTGTAAGATCAGTGGAACAACGACAAAAGAAAATCTATCCACTGCCAGCGTTTACAGATAAGCCCGAAGAATGGCAAAGTTTCATCGAGTCATTCGAAAGCACGACTAGTGAGTTTACTTATTCGAATCTTCACAACATTATGCGCCTTCGTGAAGCCATATCGGGAAATGCCAGAGAGACGGTAGAGGCACTGTTATCCAATTCAGCCAATGTGCCAGCCATTTTAGAAATTTTAAAAGAAACATATGGCAGACCCGAACAATTAATACGAAGTCAAATAGAAAAAATGAGACGCATACCGCCAATAGCTGAAGATAGGCTTGATCAAACTATTGATTAGCCATGACCACATTCTTAACAAATGCAAATGGTGAGCATAATTTATCAAACCCTACGCTTTTAAGTGAAATGGTTGGAAAGCTGCCTATGACCCGACAATTGCAATGGGCCGAAAAATGTATCTAACTTCAACAGCCTGCTACAGTGGTAGAATTTAGTGAGTGGTTAAATGGTATACGTCGCATTGCAAATATGGTTTAAGACTCACTGCCGATCATGCCCGTGCAAAAAAGGCCTTTAACAAATACATCGATGCAAAATAATTTTAATAATAAAGCAGTTAGCCGCAAATTTGTCCACGTCGCTGTAGCAGAAAGAAAATGTATGTTGTGTAGTGGTGAGTGTGCCGACCTCGAACGGTGTAATTCTTTCAAGGCACTTTCAGTCGAGGCTCGTTGGCAAAAGGTGAAAGAATTAAAAGTGTGTTTTTCTTGTATGAAAAAAGGCCATCGAACTACAGAATGCTACAAGAAGAAAAAGTGCGGCGTAAATAGCTGCAGTCGAGTTCATCACCATTTATTGCACAACACAAACACGGGTAACACTTCATTAATTGAAAGTATACAAATTTCCAATGCCCCTTCCACGAGTTTTAATGCCAGTTCTAGAGATGAACGTATAAGCTGCCACTATAATGTAATTTTATCCTCCAACAATGTGTTATTTCAAGTCATACCAATAAAGTTGTACGGCAAAGGAACCGAGGTTAGTACTTATGCCTTTATTGTTGATGGATCGAATGCTACAACTTTAGACAGCCAAGTAGGGCGCCAATTGGGTATAATCGGTAAGAAAAGTACATTAGAATTATATTGGTTAAATCGTGTATACATCTGCTAATTTAGTGTTGCCAACTCAGTCCTTTTATGCCGACGAGTGCATTAAAAGAAACTTTTATTTAAATGAAATACCATTACGTAGCTAAAAAAATGTGCAGCCAAAAATTATAATAAGTCTCAACCACGCTTATCTTACGGTGCCAATAGAACTTCCAAAAACAGGATCTGGTCTAATAGCAGTTAAAACAAGACTGGGATGGTTAGCATATGGGCGACTAAATAATGTCTTGTCGAATTCGCCACACATGATGTGCCTAGCTTATATGAACAATACTGATAACATGGATTATATAAATAAAATTGTTTCTAATTATTTTTTAATAGAGTCTTTCGGAATAAAGCCAGATGTAAAGCCACCTGTTTCAAAAGATGATGCCCGAGCTCTAGATATTTTGAAAAATACAGCAAGGAAAGTAAATGGCAGATACGACGTTGCATTGTTGTGGAAAGAAATGTGTCCAGTGTTTCCCGACAGTTTTGAGATGGCTCTCAGGCGACTAGAAGGAATCGAAAGAAAAATGTCACGCGACCCTGTTTTTGCAGTTGAATACTGTGTGATGGTTGAAGAATGCATTACAAAGGGTTACGCCGAACATTTAAGTGAGAAGGAAGCTGAGAAGCGTACTGCTAAGACGTTTTATATCCCTCATTTTGCAGTCAAAAATCCTAACAAAAGTGGCATTAGATTATTTTTCGACGCAGCCGCAGAAGTGAAAAACGTTTCACTAAATAAATTGTTGTTATCAGGCCCTGATATTAACCAGCCGCTTATAGCAATTCTTTTTAAGTTCCGCCAGGCTCCAGTAGCTGTCACTGGTGACATACAAGAGATGTTTCACCAAATCGCTGTAATAAAGGAAGACTGCGACAGCCAAAGATTCATATGGAGAAAGGGTAAGCCAGAAAACCTGCTGGATACATATGTTATAAAAGGGTTAATTTTTGGAGCAACGTGCTCGCCAGCACTAGCTCAATATATTAAAAACTTTAATGCCAAGAAATTTGAAAATATATATCCCAGAGCAGCAATGAAAGTAAATGGCAGATACGAAGTTGCATTGTTGTGGAAAGAAATGTGTCCAGTGTTTCCCGACAGTTTTGAGATGCCTCTCAGGCGACTAGAAGGAATCGAAAGAAAAATGTCACGCGACCCTGTTTTTGCAGTTGAATACTGTGCGAAGGTTGAAGAATACATTACAAAGGGTTACGCCGAACGTTTAAGTGAGAAGGAAGCTGAGAAGCGTACTGCTAAGACGTTTTATATCCCTCATTTTGCAGTAAAAAATCATAACAAAAGTGGCATTAGATTAGTTTTCGACGCAGCCGCAGAAGTGAAAAGCGTTTCACTAAATAAATTGTTGTTACCAGCCCTGATATTAACCAGCCGCTTATAGCAATTCTTTTTAAGTTCCGCCAGGCTCCAGTAGCTGTAACTGGTGACATACAAGAGATGTTTCACCAAATCGCTGTAATAAAGGAAGACTGCGACAGCCAACGATTTATATGGAGAAAGGGTAAGCCAGAAACCCCGCTGGAAACATATGTTATGAAAAGGTTAATTTTTGGAGCAACGTGCTCGCCAGCACTAGCTAAATATATAAAAAACTTTAATGCCAAGAAATTTTAAAATATATATCCCAGAGCTGTACATGGTATTTGTGAGCGTCACTATGTTGACGATTATGCGGACTGCTTTCAAACAGAAGATGAAGCCATTAAGGTGGTAAACGAGGTAATCAAAATACACAAATCGGCCGGGTTTAATTTACGTCATATTAATTCTAATTCTAAGAAAGTAAGAAATGACTGTGTTGGCTACAATGAAGAAACTGTACAAATAAAAAAAGACTCGGAACGTATATTGGGCATGCACTGCCTTATTAAAGAAAATAAATTTGTTTTTAAATTGAAATGGACTCGCATCCCAGCAGACATTCTCGATCTTCATCGCAAGCTAACAATAAGAGAACTTTTAAAAATACACATGTCCATATTCGACCCATATGGCTTTCTAGTAAACTTTATGATAACCGCCAAAATTATAATACAAGCCGTCTGGAAAGCTGGAATTCAATGGGACGAGGTAATTTCTGATGAATTATATACACATTGGAAATCGTGGATAAAAGAACTGCCAAAAGTGAATCAATTTGAAATACCCAGGCTCTATGCCCGAAAATTTTAAACAGCAGCTATCGATTTAAATATTTTTTCAGATGCAAGTGAGCAAGCCATGGCTGTCGTTGCGTACTGGCGTGTTGTGGACGCTGGACAAGTAACTGTGTCATTTGTGAGTGCGAAGAGTCGATGTGCACCAATTCGGTATCATACCATTCCAAAAATGGAACTGCAAGCAGCAACAATGGGTGTTCGCCTTATGCGGGCAATACTGGCAAACCACAACGTAACTGTTCGACATTGTACTTTCTGGACTGATTCATATACAGTCCTGAGATGGATCAGGTCTGATCACAAGAAGTACAAGCAGTATGTAGTAAATCGTGTAGCTGAAATTATTGAAGGCAGCTCAGCCGAGCAGTGGAGATGGTGTCCTGGAGGTCTAAGCCCCGCCGATGATGGTATCCGGGCAAAGTTTGCGCACCAATATAATAAGGATGGTAGATGGAAGCACGGTCCAGAATTTTTAATGAAAGCGGAAACCCTTTGGCCGCAAGAAGATTTCGGCCCCCAAGAAGATGATTTTAGTAATACTGAGATGAGATCCAAATTCGTCTTTGTTGCCGTGCAAAGGGTAGGTTATATAGTACCTAGCATTAATCGATTTTCTAATTATTCGAGGTATAAGCGGGCAACTGCCTGGATGTTGCGGTACGTAGAAAATCTTAGAAGACGGTCCAAAGGACAATATTGTAAAATAGGGCCCTTGACAGCCGATGAAGAAAGTGCAGCTGAAATCTATCTATGTCGTAGTGCGCAAATACAATCATATCCAGATGAGCTAGCCAGCATTTTGAATAACAAAGAAATTTCTCCGTGCAGCCCATTAAAGAAGTTTAATCCCATTGTTGGGGAAGGCCGACTTATCCGATGTAATAGCCGCCTAGAGAGAGCTGAATGTCTGCCAATATCAGCTAGAAAGCCAATAATACTGTCAAATAGACATGCACTTACCAGATTAATAACGCAGTATTATCATAATAAGTTTCAACACATAAATACTTCTACGATCATGTGCGAGATAAGGCAAACCTTTTGGATACCATCTTTGCGTCGCCTAGTTAACACAGCTCAGTCCAATTGCATGGTATGCAAAATAAGAAGAGCCAAGCCAACATAACCTCAAATCAGCCCCTTCCCCGTTGATCGAGTACAGCCTTACGTGCGCCCTTTTACATATACCGGAGTGGATTTTTTTTGGCCCTTTTTATGTCAGTATAAGACGCGCAAGAGAAAAAAGATGGGTTTGTCTTTTTACGTGCTTAAGTGTACGCGCAGTTCACCGAGAAGTGGCCATGGACTTATCTACCGATACCTTCATATTGTGCCTCAGAAACTTTATGAATAGAAGAGGTGTGCCACTTCAAATAAGAAGTGATAACGGCACAAATTTTGTCGGTGTGGAAAAAGAATTAAAAGGTACCTCAAATTTTCTCGATCATGATGACATCACTTCACGACTAGCTCCCTTGGGTATCAAATGGATTTACAACACCCCAGCTAACCCAGCCCAAGGAGGAATATGGGAACGTTTAGTACAATCCATCAAGAAGGTTTTATTTAATATGTTGAAAGAAGAGGCGCCGAAATTGGATACATTCAATAGTTTGCTTATCGAGGCGGAATGTATAGTTAACGCTCGACCCCTTACTCACCTTCCAGTCACTTCCACCGAACCCGAGCCCTTGACACCAAATCACTTTTTATTGAGTTGCACAAATTCAACCCAGACTCCTTCAGCTGTTGAGCTGCACTTAATGTGTTTACGCAAACAATGGAGAATTTTAGCAAATTTAAAGAATTGTTTCTGGAAGAGGTGGATAAGGGAGTACTTGCCTGAAGTCACGAGAAGAACGAAATGGTGTTTGCCAGCCCAAAAACTTAACGAAAGAAGCCTGGTTTTAATTTGTGACCCGGGGCATCCGGTCACGATGGAGACGTGGAAGAGTTGTCGAATTATATCATGGCAAAGACGGTACAGCCAAATCAGCAGAAGTTGCCACATCTACAGGTGCTCTCAGAAGGCCTATTTCGAAGTTAGCTGTATTAGACGTGGAGGTACCGACCGATGGTGATTTTCCTCCCGCGAAGTCAAATCACGGGGGCGGGGTTGTGATTGAAACGGCAACCTTGTCTTAGAGATGACAGTCATTATATATTCTTTGTTTTTATTCATGTAATCGTATTGGTTTTATTATTTGTAATATGCAAATGTGAATGTGTGTTATGTACAAAAAGAAGCGGTTCTTAATAAGTGTATTGGTAGCACAAAAGTAAAAAGAAAAGTACAAGTACAGAATTTTAAGAAACCATTTTTTATAAATCACTTTGCGCCAAGACACTTAGCAAGATACCACAGAATAAACACACCCCACACATAATCTAATTTATATTTTATGCAACATAAATAAACCGTGTTTTAATTGGAAGTTTATTCTCGCTAAGGCGCAAAGGGTTAACAATTGTGATCATTGGATCGCAAACGTCATATTATTATATTTTACGGACACCTTATAGTCATCTAGATATAGCACATCTAGATTTACAAGAAACGCACAAGCTCAAATTTTGTGGCAAAAATTGATTTGTTTTTTTGCTTTTCTTTGTGCTTTTCGTTTATTTTGACATTTTGCAGATAGAGTTGACACATGATATTAACTTAAATGAATACAAAAAAAACAGCTGTATACTATCGAAAAAAATAAATTATAGAATCACACAATCGTTACTGCAAGCGACAAAATCTATAGACAAAAGTTACTATTGTTGGATCGTTAAAAATTACATAATTGCGCTACAGAAGGTGTTTTTGCAGTGAATACCTTTTTCAAATGGATGCCCAGTCGCCATTCGTACTTTGCATTGCCGGTTTACATATCATCGGTCCCTTAAGGCCTCTGGCTGCTCGCCATAATGAATAATCCATTTATGGTGTTGCGTCGAGTCCGTGCATTTATGCAAAGATGCAGTTTGTTGGAGTTAAAATAATTTTTAAGCTGTTTGGTGAATTTGTTCTGTCTAATTTTTAACTACGGGGATATGTAGCATTGCCACTCTCTTCGAACTCTTCTTTTTTCATACAATAGCCGTTCCACATTCTTAGAGTAAATTTTGGTAAATCTCATCAGTCTAGGGTTGCCATCCGTCTTCTTTTCCCCGGATACTGTCCTCTTTTTAAGGGCGTCCGGGGCAGTCCTCCCTCTTTTTTAACCGATTTCAAAAAAGAAGGAGGTTATCAATTCGCTTGTATGTTCTTTTTTTTTACTTTTTTATGTTTGTACACGCATAACTCTATTATTTGTGAACCTATTTTTAAAATTCTTTTTTTGTTGGAAAGGGTTTGCCTGCGGTTTGCTTCCATAATTTTTTTCGAAAATCGGAGGGGGGAAATTTGATCCCCCCATGCATAACTCTGTCATTTGTGAACCGATTTTCAAAATTCTTGTTTTATTTGAAAGGGTTTGACAAAAATTGGTCTCCCAAATTTGTTTGTCGAAAATCGTAGGGGCGAATTTGCTCTCAACCCCCCCCAATCCATAAATCAGTCTGTCCGATTTGCAAAACTCTTTATTGTTTGAAAGGTTTTACTAGCAGTTTGGCCCAATAATTCTTCAGAAAATGGGAGGGGAAATTTTGCTCCCCCTCCGCACCCCAATCCATAACTATGTCATTTGTGAACTGATTTTCAAAATTCTTATTATATTTTAAAGGGTTTGACAAAAAATGGTTCCAAAATTTTTTTGGCGAAAATTGGAGGGGGAAATTTGCTTCCCCCAATCCATAACTCTGTTATATTTTAACCGATTTTCAAAATTATTTTTTGTTTAAAAGGGTTTGCTAGCAGTTTGGCCCAATAATTCTTTTCGAAAATTGGAGGGGAAAATTTCCTCCCCTATACTATACTAATACTAACATATCCTAATGCACTTCACAGCACCCTCCTTCGTCGCTATTGTAGCAGAACCGTCGGCGAAGTAAAAGAACTAATAAACTGGCTACACAGCTTAAACAAATCAATGCCTATGCCCCAGAGGGGCTTGTAACACTGCTCTACAAAAAAACGCGTAATAGCAGGGTTATAAACAGCGTTGTCAACTCAGTGCTTTTCGCACGTTTTTAGTGCTTTTTCAACTTTTCGACGCGAAAAAATTTGAAGTTAGTGCTCGGTGCTTTTTTAGTATAATTTTTGGTGCTTTTATTTTTTGACGGTGGCACTAATTCCAAAATTAATTGATTTATCTAAAAAATGTTTTTCAAGTGTAAAATTCTTTGCTAATGCAACTATTTCCTGAACACCTTTTTTGCAGTTTGGAACGATTTTCCGTGATCCCACGTCAAATTTTGTCTGTAAACAGACTGGTTTCGGATATGTGCCATCTTCAGTGTTCTATTGAATACTAAATCGTATCTGGCCTGATCCTGCTCCTCGTTTGGTAGCATCGCTATTGCAACTTCTGTGTCCACAATTGCAGTCTTGCAGAAGAATGAACAAATTTATTCGAGCAATCAGTGGTGCTTCATCTTTTGTCTTTTTTGTCGAACCCGATTAAAACTAATTTTTGTACATATTTCGTTTGCTTGGCACTTCAGATTTCAAAAACTTTCCGTTTTCACGAACTTTGACATACATAAACATGTGCATATTCTACTCTTACGTGCGCATAACGTGACGTAAGAAGTAGCCCGATAATAACTTGGGTATCTCGGTCATTTTTTGAGAAATGTTCGTCATATTTAAGATTGAATAACTTTAGAGCGCGTCATCATATATTAATAAATTTTGTCTCATGCGAAAGGTTTCAGTCTTCTCCTAATAAGTATTGATTAAAAATGACATAGCTTCCCGCTAGAAATTCCACAAAAAGGCCAAAGTATCATGAAAAAGGCATTTGTAATTTGCTTTTTTTTTAACAAACAACCCGCGAAGCGATTAGCTTGTCTGCGGAAAACACCCAGGGTCTACGGCGGGAATCGAACCCACGACCTCTGGACTGACAGGCTAGTATCGCGACCACTCAGCCACAGGGGCTCTATTCTTTAACCGACATAAAAAAGAAGGTTATGAATTCGTGTGTATTTTTTATGTTTGTAATGGCATAACTCTGGCATTTGTGAACAGATTTTCAAAGTTCGTTTTTTGTTTGAAAGGGTTTGCTTATTGTTTGGTTCCACAATTTTTTTTCCAAAATAAGTCTGTCATGTATGAAAATTTCTTTTTTCGAAAATCTACTACCCCGTAAATATTGATTATCGCATAACCCTCCATTTATGAACCAATTTTCAAAATTATTTTTTTTTTCTTGTTTCAAATGAATTGCTTGCAGTGAAGTGAAAATCGGGCGGACAAAGTGGTAGCCTGATATATTAATTATCATATAACTCCGACATTTCTTGACAGATTTTAAAAATATTTTATTTGTAAGGACATGAAAGGTTTGAGAAATTGCGGGCGGACACTCCATTTGTAGACAAGCACACCATTTGATCTAACACAAAATCGCGTTGGTTTTGTAATCTGGTACATAAGATCTTTGCATTGAAGTCGGGTTTTTTTCACATACATATGTTAATTATAGTTATTACAGAACTAACTACAACTGACAGGTCTTTAAGTAGGAATGAAAACAGATTCAAAAGTTACAGTGTTTTCATTTCTATGAAAACCCTTTTGCAATAACTATGATGATCATATATAGTGAATTAATATCGGATATGATATATTTAGGTTCAAAAAAGAGAAAAATACAAAAAAGTCTGAAATTTCCTTTTAGTGGATTTAATTTTTCTAAAACAATTCGTTTTAAATCGTCTCGATTTACAGAACAGGCAGATATATAACAACTTTTTTAAATAAAACTAAAAAAATAAACATCAGTGGTTTTTTTCAAGAATTAAGCGGTTTTTTATTTGTTACAGTGCTTTTTGAAATGAATTAAGCTTTCTATCTCTCTCCCACTTCACCACCTGTTCTCTCTACACTATCCATTTAATTGCCTGATTGTGTTACTTCTCTTTATAAAAAAAGCACAAACACCATCAAGCATGTATTTGGTATAGGGAAATTTTGTTTACATTTTGATTTCAATGCCGTTTTGACGTTACATCAGCACACAAAATTTAACGGAAATGCGCAATGCGCGTTCTGTATTCTATTATTCTTGGACCCTAATGTGGCTCTATATATGGGCAACTATGCTAACGCGATCGCTCTTTTACCTCGTACAAGTTCTGTTAAGTCTTCAAGAAGTAGACTTCGTAGCTCCTGTCCATACTAAGCTGTAATTCTTCAAAATATGAAGTGGAGATATACCTAATAGAGGACTGCACAAGTATACTTGAATGTAATCGTATGTATGCATATATGTATGTGTTTTTTTTATTTATGTGTGTTTATATGTATGTATATATGCATATATGGTCGTGGATATGTATGTAGACATATGTACATTCATATATAAATACGTACATACACAGAAACATGCATAAATGTACACACGAAACTCATACGAGTATATTCTATGAATATATTTGAGTACTCTTCGCAGCCCTCTAATACCTAAGACCTTCTAGTACATCCAAAGCAGTGAAGTCAGATTCATAGCACAGTTGTGGTAGCCATACTTAAGTTTTACCCAACGACATTATTATGACTAATATGAATAAATATCCAGTTGTAATTTGAATCTCGAATGAATATTTCTGTTTATAAGTAATTATTCAGAAAGTGTTTATTCATTGAATTCTTATTCTTGTAATTTAAATCGAATGATTATTTCTGTCTATAAAGACTTTTTCACAGAATGTTTATTCTTTGACTTCTTGTAATTTAAATCTCCAACGATTGCTTTAGTTTGTGAATGTTTATTCATTGCATTCTTGTAATCTAAATCTCGAATAATTATTTATGTTTATAAAGAATTATTCGCATCATACTTACCCTCCTCTTACGACTATTAAGATAAAGAGATACATAATTAAACTCTTTTTATTTTTAAGAGAAATAATGTTACGAATCAGAAATGATCGTTGATTAAATCCAATCAGCGATCATCAACTATTATTCTATAAAACCAAACTGTAAATATATACTTTAGCTTTTTACTTAATAAACTTTAAAGACGACAAGTTGTTTTCTTGAGCATTCCGTTAAAATTTTATAATTTTGGCGCAGTCGGTAGGATACCCAGATATCCTTTTAATCATTTGTATAAGCGGAAATTATATAAACAAGGATATTTGACATTTTAAAGTCTTAATGGGTATACCTGAAAAATAAAATTAAAATAACAAACAATGCTCAGAAGTAATATAAAAACGGAACTAAAAATTACAAAAAATCGAAACAAATAAATAAATAAAAAATTTAATACTGTGAATAAATTAAAAATAAAGTCAGAACTTAAAAAGTGAAGCTAATAAAAGCTTGTTAAAAAAACTAACGAAACTGAATTTATATTTATAAAAATAATATAAAGTACAAAACTAGAAATAACAAAAAATCGAAACAAATAAGTAAATAAAAATGTAAACACTGTGATTAAATGAAAACTTAAATTTAAAAAAGTGCGTTGATTTAATTCAGAACTATTTTAAATATTTTATAATATATTAAAACAGAAATAAAGTAATAATTTACAAAATAAATACCGGTGGAATAGACTGAAGAAACTGAATTAAAATTTATAAAAAGTTGGTGTTTAAATTTTTAAAATTAAGTTATCCTTGCTGGACCTGAAAATAAAAATAAAGTCACCAAGCAACGAATTTGCTTGGGCAGCCAAGGGTTGATGTCCAACAGAAGAAGCAAGATCTTTGATGAAGGAAGAACGAACCTGAAGATGGAACAACAGCAACAGTTACAACAAGAACTACAGCAACAGTTACAACAAGAACTACAGCAACAATTACAACAACAGGTACAAATGAATCATAAAGATATAGATCCCCTTAGGTTTTTGGGATTAATTTCCAATTTCGACGGAAGAAGGGAAGAATTATATCCTTTCTTAGAAAGTATAGACAATGTAATTTTGTATATGTCAGATTACAATCCCACCTCGCAGAGGATGTTTTTGTCGGTAATTAAGAATAAGATTGTGGGAAAGGCTAGAATGGTTCTAGAAATTCATCCCCGCTTAACCACGTGGAGTGAAATTAAATCTCTTATGGAGCTAAATTTTGGTGGCTTGGCTTCTGCCGAGTTACTCTATGAAGAATTGAGGGGCGCCCAGTATAGAGGGGACGTCCTACAATTTTACAACTTCATACAGACCAAACTCTCCTTTTTGAATCAAAGGCAGAGGTTGGATGGCAATATGGCCGAGATTGGTCACAATAATAACATTGCCTTGAGAACCTTCGTAAATAGATTGCCAATAGGTTTAAAGACTGTTCTGTGTGCCCTTAAGCCAGATTCATTGGAAAAGGCGTTGCATGAATTAGGGCAATCGAACCTACTACTGAATGAAAAATTTAACATAAATTATAATAAAAAATATGATAAAACTAATTTTAGAAACCAAAATAATAATTCAAATCCTAAGTACACTAATCCTAACAATCAAAATCCTAATTCAAATTCTAAATACACTAATCCTAACAATCAAAATCCTAATTCAAATCCTAAATACCATAATCCTTATATTAATAGATATCAATATCCGAACCCTAGATACTCTAATCCTAATAATAGCAGGTATCAAGATCCTAATCCTAGATATCATAATCCTTATAACCATAAATATCAAAATCCCAATTGCAATAGATACCCAAATAATAATACTAACAGAAATTTTCCAACTGGACAAGACAGAGCAGAACCTATGGATATCAGTGAACAGACTCGTAGACAAAACCACCACATAGATAACACCCAATCTTCACAGTCTCAAAATTTTCGATTTACGGCCTCTCACGCAGAGATCCCTCCGAATATAAATTACCCTATATTTTGTTCCAAGGAAAGACTCGAGTTACAAGAATTTTAATCGATTCCGGGTCTACGGAAAATATTATTGATAGAAATCATTGTCATCCAGAATATATAAAAAATTTAAAAGAACCACAGAAAATCAAAACGGCTTCAGGTTTTCTGGTGATTAATGAAGAAGCTAAAATTCATAAAGACTCTTTGAAGGTTCGTCTTAAAAGAGATGAAATATTTAAGGTCATTAGTTTTCATCCAATGTTTAACGGAATATTTGGATCCACATTGTTGAGAAACAATAACGAGATTATAAATTATAAAAAACAGTCTATAGTGATAAATGAGCAGGAGATACCTTTGTACTTTGAGGGTGAGGACGAAAAAGAATATTCAACCGAAACTATATTCGATACGGTGGATATAGAAAATTTGCCCGAGTTGCATTACTTGGATGAATTGGGAATAGTAGACCAATTGCGGACTGAACACCTCAACAACGAAGAGGGTCAATTGCTTAAAAGAATTGTTAAAAAATTTTCTAACGTTTTCTACAAAAAGGGAGATAGTTTGACATTTACCAATGAAGTAAAGCATACAATCCCAACAAATAACGAAAATCCGGTCTATACAAGGTCATATAGATATCCCGAGATACATGCGAATGAAGTTAAGAGACAAATGGACGAAATGTTAGAACAGGGTATTATTGTGCCAAGTAATTCACCATATAATTCCCCTATTTGGGTTGTCCCAAAAAAGGAAGACAAAGTGGGAAATAAGGAATGGAGAATTGTAGTTGACTACAGAAAATTAAATATTATAACTAGAGAGGATAAATATCCAATACCGGTTGTCGAAGAGATATTGGATAAGCTAGGAAGAGCAAATTATTTTTCTTCACTAGACTTGACAAAGGGTTTTTACCAAATAGAGGTCGATGAAAACGACCAGGAAAAAACCGCTTTCTCAACAAATGATGGTCATTACGAATTTAGACGTATGCCATTTGGCCTCAAAAATGCTCCGGCCACATTTCAAAGAATGCTTAATAATGTGTTGAGACATTATATTAATAAAATATGCGTAATCTATATGGACGATATATTGGTGTTTGGAACTTCACTCCAAGAGCACTTGGATAATTTGTCCAAAATATTTTATACACTACAAAGAGCCAATTTAAAGGTTTCATTAAATAAATGCGATTTTCTGCAAAAAGAAACAAATTTTCTTGGTCATGTAGTTACTGCAGAGGGCATTAAACCAGACCCTAAAAAGATAGAATGTATTAAAAGTTTTCCAATACCAAAAACGGTAAAACAACTCCAATCATTCTTGGGTTTGAGTGGGTATTACAGAAAGTTTATACCAAATTATGCCAAGATTGCAAAGCCCCTCACACTTAGGCTCAAGAAGGATGGTAAAATTAATGAAAATGACCCCGATTACAAACAAGCTTTTGAAAAAATGAGGAAAATATTAACATCTGATATGGTGTTAAGGTACCCAAATTTCGAAAAAGAATTTTTACTTACCACTGACGCAAGCAATTTTGCGCTTGGTGCCGTGTTGTCCCAGGAAGATGGACCATTGGCCTTTTCTTCAAGAACTTTAAACCAACATGAAATAAACTATAGTACAATTGAAAAAGAATTATTAGCTATAGTTTGGGCTTGTAAGCAATTTCGACACTATCTTTATGGTAGAAAATTTCGATTGCAAACAGACCACAGACCATTAGTATGGTTGGCCACACTCAAAGAACCTAATTCAAAAATGGTTCGTTGGAAAATTAGGCTCAATGAATATGAGTTTGATATTCAACATATACAAGGCAAGGAAAATAAAGTGGCAGATGCCCTATCAAGAATTGCTGCAGAAATAAATTTTTTCGAATGCAACGTGTGCCAAAAGGTTTATGAAAGGAAAGTTGTTTTGGAGCAGCACATTAAACAAAAACATGGTACACAAATCTTTCAATGCAACCTGTGTAAAAGGAATTTTGAGAGCAAAGTAGGTGTAAAAAGACACTTTTTACGTGTTCATAAAAAAGAAAAATTTAATTTTAAAATAATAGAAAGAGAAGTTTTTCAGCAACCAGTTAAAAAATTAATAAATAGAAATAGGATTGGATCCCCAATTCCAACAGTCCATAGCGCTCAGGATGATGGGATGGATCATATCCAAGTAACAGAAAGTCCTTTACAATTCGCGAATAAACAAATTTTGATTGAGAGACAAGAAAAAGATTCCTATGAGGAAAAAATCCAGTTCAATAAAAAATTATATAAATTTGGAATAGCTATAGCAGATGACTTTGAAGAAGTTTTGAGAAAGATAATGAATTTAATCGAAAAAGAGGAAAACGTCGTAATTTTCTGTGATATTGAAAATTTGTATGTTATGATCCAAGAGGAAGTAAAGAAATTGAAGAATATTAAAAGATTTAAAATATATAGAACTTATACTCTATTAGAAAACATAGAAAAACAAACCTTGTTAGAAATAATAATGAAACATCACAAATATGAAAACAACCATCCGGGTATCGACAAGACATTTTTTGAGCTTAAGCAAAAATACTATTATCCTAATTTGAAAAAAGAAATAACGAAAGTTATAAATAATTGTGAGATATGCAATTATAAAATTGAAAGAAGACCATTGAAATTACCTTTTGAAAAGACGGAAACTCCTTCATCTCCACATGAAATTTACCATACAGATATTTGGTATATGGACCCAAAAAACTCATACATAACGCTTATTGATAAATTCTCAAAATATGCTTTGATTCAGAAAATTGAAGAGCGAACACCGCTTAATTTTGTTAAACATTTTACAATATTATTTAATTTAATGAGAACCCCTAAAAAACTTATTCTAGCTAACGAACCAGGTTTTACTTCATCGCTTTTTAAAGACTTTTTGGAAAAAAATAATGTAAACTTCCATTTTACTACCCCTTACAGACATACAGGAAATTCTGATATAGAAAGATTTCATAGCAGTCTAAATGAAAATATTAGAATATTGAGGAAAAGAGAAGAAACATCAGATATAGCTTATAACATAGATTTGCCAATACAAGCAAGTTTCATTTATAACAACACCTTTCATTTGACAACGCGCAAGAAACCGGTAGAGATTCATTTTAGTAATAATCCGATAGAAAACCAAAAAATTAGACAAATAATTGAAGAAAGGAAGGAAAAAAATCTAGCATACCTTAACAAGAATCGCAAGGATCAGGACGTAAATGAAAGTTTTAAAAAAGACTTTAGAGCACATAAGACAGACACAAGACAGGAAAAAGTGACATTGAGGAAATTAAATAACAAAAATTATCAGAACAAAACCCAAAGGGTTTATAAAGACCAATTAATACGTAGCAAAAATACTTTCAGATCTTTGGACGTTCTGGTTGATCCTACTGACAGTTATGTCGAAGATGCATTTTCAGAAGATGTTATTGATAATGTTGATGGTATTTGCAGTCCAGGTGACGCACAGTCAGAAAATTGATGTTAGAGACCTAACTATAGGAAACGAACACACATAATGTAATAGAGCAATCTAATAGCCAAATTGAAATAAATCAGCATTTTGATGAGCAACTAGCAAAACTTTCTAAAATTTATGAATTGGAAGCAAAGAAGAATTATTTAGAATACATAAATATCCATAACGAAACAGTTATTGAAAAACTCGAAATCGAGAAGACACATCTAAATTTTCAAATTGTTGAACTTGAAAGGATAATTGACAAAGTTGAGGGAATAATACTAACGTCGAGACTAGGACTTTTGAGTCAAAATATAATAAGTGATGAAGAAATAACAAAGTATAATATTACCTTCGAAAAATTACAAAACATAAAAATGACTATAGCAACTAATAAACGAAACATACTATTAATAATCCAAATTCCTGAACTAACCCAAGAACTTTATAATTCCTTATATATCCAACCAATTCCTAATAATAACAATTTAGAATTAAGCGAAGATAAAAATAAATATATTTCTAACAATAATAAAATGTATTTTGCAACTAATTTCAAGAAAAATCTTACTGCTTTAAAAGATAATTGTATTGAAAATATGTTAAATAATAAGGAAATGGTTTGTGATTACCGGAAAAATCCGAATACATCTATTATTGAAGTAGGCTCTGATTTGTTATTTGCCATTAATATGAATAATGTAACAGTTAATCAAACCTGCAGTAATATTCCAATTATACTTACCGGTCATTTTTTAATAAAAATAGAATCATGTAGAATTAAGATTCTTGAAAAATGGTATAATAAAAAAACATATACTGAAAATATAATAATTCCTAACTTTCCTAAGAAAATACAAATAAATTTTGAGGAAGAATTGCCAATAAAAAATTTGACTTATCAACACATTAGAAATAAAAGATATATAGAAGAATTAAGATATAATAAAAAAACAACCAATATATCCATATATATTGTAATCATAATTATAATTATTTTAATCATTGTATACTTGATCATTGAGTTCAAATCTAAGAGGATGGTGAATGAAACAATTATATCGTTTCCCAAATCTCCTTCAGAAATCGGGAACCAATCTTCGTCCGGGGGAGTTTTACCCAACGACATTATTATGACTAATATGAATAAATATCCAGTTGTAATTTGAATCTCGAATGAATATTTCTGTTTATAAGTAATTATTCAGAAAGTGTTTATTCATTGAATTCTTATTCTTGTAATTTAAATCGAATGATTATTTCTGTCTATAAAGACTTTTTCACAGAATGTTTATTCTTTGACTTCTTGTAATTTAAATCTCCAACGATTGCTTTAGTTTGTGAATGTTTATTCATTGCATTCTTGTAATCTAAATCTCGAATAATTATTTATGTTTATAAAGAATTATTCGCATCATACTTACCCTCCTCTTACGACTATTAAGATAAAGAGATACATAATTAAACTCTTTTTATTTTTAAGAGAAATAATGTTACGAATCAGAAATGATCGTTGATTAAATCCAATCAGCGATCATCAACTATTATTCTATAAAACCAAACTGTAAATATATACTTTAGCTTTTTACTTAATAAACTTTAAAGACGACAAGTTGTTTTCTTGAGCATTCCGTTAAAATTTTATAATTTTCTTACACACATTCTTACTCTCTTTCCTTTTGTCGTCAATGAGACAGCGACGATAGCACATGCATAGCGGAACTAACAGCATGTTGTCAGAACACAATATACTCAACTTACGTGTTAAAACGCCATCTGTCTTCATATTTGCGTTGATAGATCGCGAATGTCATCGCTTTTGTAATAAACGTAACAAATGACAGTTCTTTTTTGGTATATGTATCGCGCTTTGACACAACTGAAACGTCAAACCAACGCGTATACAAACTTTTAATCGCTGATGTAAAATAGTTTGAGTCATTCGTAAAACAGCTCTGGGCGAGTCAACATCACGCGTCGTTGGCAATTACTTCGTAAATGCAACCAGGCCACTGTCGTTTATTGGCCTTCGAGAGTTTTGCGTCTCACACCGCATGTGATTAGTGGTTGGCGTCGGTTAACGGTAAACCGTGCAGTATCCCGTTGGTTTCCATTAACCACATGCAAAAAAACAATTATAAAGAAGAATATTAATAACTGGTTGGAGAACCAAACAAAACCTCACTTTTGGACAAGAATAAATATACATTGATAATTGGTTGGTGAACCAAACAAAAACTCAATTGCGAAGAAGCAAGGAGTGGATTTTGGGAGTTCCGGCTTCGTGTGCGACGATATATGTCGCTTGGAATTATCTTGGAAGAGACTCCTTTTAGAAATTGTTGGTGGCGTTATAACCTAAGGTTCAGCCAAGTAAACCTCCCATCCCTTGTGTAGCAAGGGGCCACGGAGAAATTTCAAATCATCAAAAAAAAAATAGTTTGAGTGAAGCTAAATTTATTACAAAATAATAAAATGAATACAGAAATTTCAGCCAAAAAAAGTAAATATATAAACATAGTGTTAAAATACATATACATTATTAAAATTTTGATTATTGATTTAATTTTCCAGCATCAAGATGTCTGGGCAGATCTTAAGTGTCGGCTCAAGAAAAAAATTGCAGACAATAATAAAAGTCTGCATGAAACAAGTGGCGGACCTTGCCGCGTTGTTAACTTGACTGTGCTCGAGAATGACATCGACAGAATATTACCATATTTACACTATGCAACTTTCTTGCATGCAATTTTCATTTTAAGTGAGAGTGTTGAAATAGAAATGTATACATTTTGTATTTCTTCTCTGTCTTTCTCACTGAAAAAAGAGAGTTGCATGCAACAAAGTTGCGTGGTGTAAATATGGTATATGTCATATTTCTGCTGCAGCAACCCCTTATGGAAAATTTTTTGGACTACAACCAAAAAGTATTGCGCCTTTGACACCGCCGAGAAGAGAACAAAAAGTTGCAGTAGTTACCCCTACGTCGTCTTCTAAGGCATTGAAGTCAGAAGAAGAAATGTTTCCGCTGGAGTGGTCTATTTATGATGAAAAGTCCCCAAGCTCGACAACAGCATGTAAAAGAGCATCAGTAGAGCTATATAGAATGAAGAAACCAGCAACCTCAACTCCTAAAATGATGTCGGAACGTATATATTCTCAAAGGAAAGGAAAGCATTGCGAAAGTGCTACAGAAGGCCTGGAGCGAGTGAAACTTCTGCGTCAGCAAACTGAAATTCAAGCTGAAACCCTGAAAGCTGTCAAAATGCAAGCTGAAGCAATGAAAGAGTGTGCAACAGCAGTGAAGGAGTGGACGGACATACTAAAAGCGCAGTATGAATCACTAAAGATAACAGAAGAATCCTTGAATTGATGACAAAAAGTATGTTTGATGTTGTAAAGCACTTAACAGAAGAGTATATATAATTTTTGCTTTCAACATCATGAATTCAGTCATTATTTTAAAGTGCTTTGTTTATGTAAATATTTTTGTGTTTTAGAATGTGAATAATTTTCTTCATTTCTTTTTATTTATAAATATTTTAACGTAATTAATACATACCTATGTATACTGTTATATCGAGCGATGCCTTATATTTAAATAGTGCTATCTACAAGCATACAATTTTTTTAGGAGGGCAAAACATCGATTCGTTCTATCATGACTAAAGTTTTGTTCAATAAATTGTCTAATAATATAAACCCTTATAATCCCCCTTATTCCATAAATTTTTGTCGGCGTCACGTCAAGACAATACAACAACAATTTACTATTACTGACAGCCACTATCCATATAGTAGTAAATTTTTGTCGACAGCGAGTAGACAAGTGCAAATTGTTTAGTATTGTCTTGACGTGCGGTCGACAAATAGTTTCGGAATAAGGGGGAATGTTATCTGTCAACGTTGTGTAATAATGATAGTCAACAATTTTAATAATGGGAGAACCGAATCATTGCCATCCTAAAAAATGCTTTTTGCAACATAAATAACTTTATTTTGTGATATAAAAACCAAGTTAAACTCACTAAACTTGAGCAAAAGTAGTGGTTATTTTTTGGGCAAATATTTGCCAAGTGCGACCGCACCTTAATGCATACATACAATCGCAAGTATATACTGTTAGCTGAAATGCAAAAACACGTAACTATACTTTTTTAAATTTTACAGGAGAGAAAAACTAAGTATTACGATGTAAAACGCAATAATTAATCACAAATGCAATTAATTTTTTTTTTGTTAGTTACGTGCTTTTGCATTTGAGCTGACGATATATTTATATAATTACAAAATTCATATTAATCAACTAATTCTGATTTTAATTATACAAAATCATACAATTTAATAATTAGTTTGATTATTCAAAATCTGATTAATCGTTAAATAAAAGACAAAAAGTAAAAACTAAAATTGTTCAATGATTCAAAATGTAATGTTACATACATTTTCAATACTATCCGGTTTTTGTGTTTCATTAATTGATTGATCAGATTTTGAATAATCAAAATCAGAATTAATTGATTAATCTGAATTTTGAATTGTGTATGTATTTACAATTTGAGTAATTGAATAATTTGAGTTGTTAATTTTTGCTTTTTGAATAATTAGAGCTTTTCCTTATTTTTTTGTTTGTTATTTTTATAAACATGAGTATATTAAACTGTTGTTACATTAATATAAATTTCTTTAAAATAATTTTGTTTTATATTACTACAGCCTTATTTATAAAAAAAATTATTATGTTTATTAAAAGTTTATTTGAAAAGTATTGTACAGAAAGTTGTCAAATAAGCCCTTAATAAACATAAAATATTTTTTATAACTTAGGCCGCTAGTTTTTATTTTTCTTATTATAATTTCAACTTCTTGTACAAAAAACATTTATATTGAATTAAAATTTTGTTTATTTAAAAACTTTACAAACAAAAACATTTTTATTAAGGAAGTGCGATTAATCGATTATTAAAATTTTTTGATGAATCAAAATTCTGCTTAATCAATTGATTTTGATTAATCAGAATTTTTGATTATTCGATTAATTGATTAATCACAATTTTGATGAAGGGAATATGCCTAATTTTTATGATCTATGTTGATAAGTTTCGAGCGATTTGGTCTCTTATTAAACTTGCAACCATTTGTGTTTGATGTGTAAAAGTATGTGCAGCTGTTTTTTTAGAATATGCACATGTTGTGTAACGCACAACAAACATTTACCATTTGGGTTACTTTTTCAGGGACATAATGTAAGCCTCTAGTACCAATTAAACATCTAAAGCGGTTCTTTACAACACCAAATCATCGCTCAACCACATTTCGCAACCGGCAGTGTTTTTCATTAAACATTTTTTCATGGGACGCTGTAGGATTCCTATAAGGCTTCATCAGATTGGGCTGCAATTTGTAACCACCATCACCTGCAAAAATAGATTTTTTAAATGTTAAGTGATTTTAACTGACCAAAATATTATGATAACATACCGTGTAGCCAGGTTTTTATTTTTCCTCTTAAATAATTGTTTTGGAAATAATGATGAGCTACACTTTGTTCCCACACAAAAGCGTCATGATTACGGCCTGGATGTCTGGCGTCCACATATGTTATAATCATATTGTTATTACATATCTAAAAAATGTTGAAGGAATTTGCTTAATTAAATAACTACATATGTATATAGTAAAAATAGCTACATTAATATGTATATCTTTAATCAAATTTAAAAAATCGAGCGACTTATACTTACTGCCATTACATTAATACTATAGAAGCCCTTATAATTATAGTATAGGTGTTTTAAATTTTCACCCGGCGACTTGATCCGGATATGGGTACCATCAACGCACCCAACAACTCCAGGTATACCACCTATTCTATAGAAAGCATCTTTAGCAAGATTTTCTTCTTCTATACTCTTATTTAAAGAAATCCATTCAGAGCATAAAACTTCTTCAAAAATGTTCAAGCATTCCCCGATCACTCTGGAAACCTTGGACTTACTCATTGACGAGGCCCATTCGTTACCTACTGAGGCTTGGTATCCACTTGTTCCAAGAAGAGTTAAAAATGTTGCAAGAGTGCTTGTCGGCAAAATGTGGGTGCTTCTATACGCCACTTTTAAATTTGGAGTCATGACGTCTAAAAGTACTTTCAACATTTCTCTTCCGATGCGAAAGTTTGCTGTAAGCCTACACAATACATATGTATGTAAATATCAGTAAGCATGAATTATCATGAAACTTTTTAACTGATATACTTACCGCTCCTCAGGCAACTCCAAAACGTTGGACGCATCCCTTAAATTTCTTCGTGATAAGCGAGTGTCCTCGTGATCACTCTCACTTGAATCACTTAAGAAACCCAGTTCCACTGACCCAAACATATCTCTTGTTTTTTAAATTACAAATTAATCACAAATCACGCACCAAAATATATCACGGCCAAAATTAAACAAACTTTATTTCTTTAATAATTTTTTTTTTTTATATTTATAAGATACCATAAAATACTTAGGATACCTTATATATCTATAGCAATGGCAACTGGGGCCTTCAGCTAGATGGTATTACAATAGTTTTACTTACTAACTAATTTTATTTACATGTTATTAGCAGTTGTAGAAAAAAAAGTATTGTTTATTTTTATAATATATCTTTGATTTACATATGTTTGTAACTATGTATAAATTTTTTTTAAATATCTTGGAATATGTTGTTTCTTTTTAAGAATTTTATTACGGTGAGTATATTGTTTATTGAAGGGTTGGAAAGGTAGGAAATAGGATTCATTTGAAATAGATTGTTTCGATTGTTATTAAATTTTGAGCAATGTATCAGGATATGATTAATTGAAATTGGATCTGTTTCACAGTAAGGGCAGAGATTGGAAGCGTCTGGATTCAATAGCATTTTTTTAGTGATTAGCGTATGACCAAGTCTTAGTCTTATAAATTTTTGACAGTCTCTAGCACTAAGTGTATTGCCTATATTGGTCTTTAAGTAATTGTCTATATTAATTCTGTTGTGATTGATTTCCTTATACCAATCGGATGAAGTAGTCCATGAGTCTTCTGCCTGCGAGAAAACTTTGTTAATATGTTTGGTTATGTCCTTTGTGTTGAAGTTTTCGGTTAAATAGGCTGGAGAGTTGAGGGGTGCTTTTGCCGTAGCATCAGCGAATTCGTTACCTAGTATAGAGCAATGGCCTGGGACCCATAGAATTATAATTTGTGGGTAATTGTTTATTAAGCAATTCCTAATAAAGCTTACATAATAATTTCGGTTATGGATATTCTTTATAGCGTTGATGGACGAAAGCGAGTCGGTGCAGATTATTATTTTGTCGGATGAATTTAATGCGTGGTTTATGGCTTCAAATATGGCAATTAGCTCCGCGGAGTATACAGAGGTGTATTGTGGAAGTAACGCGGTTTTTATTATAGTGTTATTGGTTGTTACACTGTAAGATATGTTTTGTTCATTTTTGGAGCCATCCGTATAAATTATGGTGTAATTAGGGTAAAGTTGGGTTGTTTGTAGAAATAGTTGGTTATAAATGTCCGGTGGAGTATTGGTTTTTAGATGTTGGCTTAATGAAGTGTTAAGACTGTCTGTTTTGAGGTGCCAGGGTGGTTTATTGGCGGTTGGAAAGTTATTAATGGGATCTATTGGGAGGAGATTTTGTTTAGAATAGTTGATGATTTTGCTTAGTATAGAATCCTTCAGGTTAGGGTTTATACTGGTTAAATTGTTGTGAATTTCGAAAATAGGTGAGTTCGAACAGTTTATAATGTTGCGTACAAGTCTAAAAGTCAAAAAGTTTCTTCTCATTTCGAGGGTTGGGATATTAGCTTCATATAACATGTTGTGTATGGGTGTCGTTCTGAAAGCTCCCAATGATATTCTAATTGCCGAATTAGCAATTGTTTTTATTTTTCTGAGGGATGATTTGGCTGACCAGCCGTATAAATAGAGGCCGAAGTCAATTTTAGCTAACATTATTGCTTTGGTTGCTGAAATTATGGAATATATATTGCAGTTGTATTTTTTATTGGCAATACATTTTATTATATTTAATCTTTTGGTTAGATTATGCTCCATGTAATTTATATGATCTTTCCAGTTATATTTGCTGTTGAAAATTAGGCCTAGTATTTTAAGAGAGTCGCTGCTTTCTATGGTGAAAGAACCAGCTGATACTATAGTGTGACAATTTCTTTTCCTACAAATGTGTAGATGTTTACATTTAGCCAAAGATAATTTAGCTCCTGAGTAATTACCGCAGTGGGTTATAAAAGCGATCAATGATTGTACGTCAATAGTTTGTGATTTATCCTGATTGAGTTCCTTGATTATATAAAAATCATCAGCATATGCGCACAATTTGAAATCATTTAGTTCGGTTAGGTATTTACTTAATTTGTTGTAAGAAATTAAGAAAAGGATCACTGATAGGGGTGACCCTTGAGGTATACCATTAAATAACGGATAAGTGCTAGAGTAGGCGTTGTTGATTTTTATTCTAATTTTTCTATTTGTTAGGAAATTGTTGATGTATCTTGTGATAACGGGTCCTATGCCCCATTCAATTAGCTGGTGAATAATCGTGTGTAGTCCGATTTTTTCGAATGCTTTTGAAAAGTCCAATGATATTAATGATAAATGTTTTTTGTAATTTAGAGCCTTTGTGATTAAGTGGTCTATATAAAGATGCGCATCCGATACAGACTTGCCTTGTCTGAACGCTATCTGATGTGTACTAATAAGTTTTTTTGACGTGACTAACCACCACAAGCGGTTAGCAATTATTTTGTCTAGGAGTTTCGCTATGCAATTATTCAAGGAGATAGGTCTGTAGGATGTAATTGTGGTTTTGTCTTCGTTAGGTTTTAGGATGGGAACAATCGTGCTTATTTTATAAAAATTAGGGATTAGTTATTTAAAATTAAATTGTATAGATTAATAAGTCTTTGTTTAGAATAGTTGTTAAGATTTTGAATCATTGAATACGAAATTCTGTCGAATCCAGGGGTTTTCCCTTTCAACCTGCTAAGAGCAAATTCTAGTTCGTTTATTGTTATACTTCCCTCAATTGCGTTTGCCATGTTATCTGAAGTGGTTAAGTTAGTTAGGTTAGGCAGAGAGTTTTTGTTGTTTGTGAATTCGCGCGAGAAGTTACTGTCGTGGGATTGGGAAGACCAAAATTTGCCGAATTCGTCTGAAATAGCTTGTTTGTCTGTCAAGAATGAGTTGGGGTTGGAAGAAGATTTGATTGTGTGGATAGATTGAGGCACGCTGAGGCCACAAAAAGTCCTAATATTGTGCCAAATCCTCTTGGTGACTGTGGATTAATTTCAGAGGTGAACTCTGAAATGGAATTACTTTTTGCAATTTTTATCTCTCTTTTCAATCTGGCTACAGCCCTCTTATAATTGATAATATTAACAGTATTAATATTTCTTTTTAATATATGCCAAAGCTGGTTTTTTTCCCTTTTTAGGTCGTTGAGGTGTTTATTCCACCACGGTACTCTTTTTTTTATGGAAGGATTGATCTGGGGAATGGATTGGTTAGCGCTTTGCAGAATAACCTTTTGGATAATGGAAGCTTCTTTGTTAATATTGTTGCTAATGGGGTGATTTCTGTGGAAAACTAGAGAGAGATCTTTGAATTTGGACCATTCTGCTTTGTCCGTGATGAATTTAGGCCTAGGTCTAGGGATAGTTAATTGTGAGGGAACGAATAGTTTAATTAAGATTGGAAAATTATCGCTACTATGTAGGTCATCTATTGTATTCCATTCGGATTGAATTTTAAGGTTTGTTGATCCAAACGTTAAGTCTATATTGGTAAATGTATGTCGAGTGCTAAAGTGCGTTGGGGAGCCGTCATTAAAAATAACTAGGTTAGATGCCGTTACGTATTCTGCTGTGGTTTTGCCTCTAATATTGTTTGAGGAAGATCCCCACATAGAGTGCCAGCTGTTAAAGTCTCCGGTAATTAGGACGTTATTATTGAACTGGTCATACAAGTTTCTAATTGTAGCTAAGTCAAAATTGACTGAAGGGGGTATATATGAATTGATCAAGGTAATTTTTTGCTTTGATTGAATAACTGCACCGATGGAATCTATTTCGTTTGGAAATGAAATGGGAGTAAATTGGATGGAATTATGTATAAGCAGTGCGACCCCTCCATAGGAGTGGGTTGCAGAGTTTTTAAATATGCATTTGTAGTTTAGGGGAATGGGTAGGTGGGCAAGAGTATGGAAGTGTGTTTCTTGTAGGGATATTATTCTTGGATTGTATTTTTTATAAGTATTTGAAGCTGATTAAAATTATTTAAATAGCCTTTAATATTCCATTGAATGATGCTTAGAGCCATTTTGAATTAGTTTAAAAGTTTTGGTTAGAAGGTGAAACATTTAAGGGGTGTAAATACTTATGTATATATAGATAATAACTCACTCCCCGGCCGCCGACACCGCGGATCAGGCCACAGAGTCTTTGGACACCGCGGCGCGATCCGCGGCCCCGACGCCGGCGAGCGGGTAAATGGGGAGTAATCAAAAACAGATCACTCTCCCATCATCCCATCATCATCTTCACTTACGTCTACTATATTTGGAATATTATTTGCAATAGACTTGGATTTAGAATTGCTATTCTTGTGTTTAGATTTCAATTGTGACTTTAGCCGGTTGGATATGTTCCTGGGGAAAACTTTTGTATTGTGATGCACCTTGGAGGAGCTTGGGGCTGGAGTGGACTGGTCAATATGGGCGAGTATTATCGACTTTGTCTCCTGAGTTGCACTGTATAGCTGTTGTTGGTTACTGTAATGTTTATTGGGTTCACTTGAGGCGCCAAAGCTGGTTGATGTTGTTTTTTAGGTGACTGTTTTGTTACGTTTAATGTCGTGCCATCATAGTTCACTAGTTTGGTGCGTGTGTACGTAGATTTATTAGCATTGACCGCGGAAGCGTATGTACCATTTTCGTCTGAGTGTCTATTATTGTAGATTTTTTCAGCGTTTCTCTGCGAGGTCTTTTCTAGCACCCTAATTGCCTGTATTTCTTTGTTTTTTAAAAAAATAGGGCATTTCTTGTCCTTGGCTGTATGTTTGCAATCAATTGTATTGTTTTCTTTGCAGTTGATACAGCAGGTATCGTTGTTGCAAATATCGTTTAATAATTTTGTTTTGTTTATTTATGCAGCTGATTGTTTTTTTGCGCCAAAAAAGGTTTCCACATATTAAGGTAAAAAAAGTATTTCATATGAGAAAAATTAAACAAAACAGAATTATTAATACATAGGTAACACTGTGATTTGACACAACGTTAATGTATACGGCACACAGCGTAAGTCAGACGAAAAGTAAAGAACGTGTTCAATGGACGCTAATTATTACGTATTCGTGCATCTCCCATTCGCCCATGTTTTGATTGTGACGTGTTCTGCCTACAGAGGGTGGTTGTTTGATGTGGAAAAAAGTTCAACGCAAAATTTAGTTAAGTTCCAGTGACTGTAACGGTTATAAGTTTTATTTTAAAAATTACATTTTAATAATTATTTCTTGAGTTTTATTTTTCGCTTAGAAAATAAAAGCTTTTTCTGAGTTTTATGTATCCTCAGAAAATAAGTTATTTCTTGAGTTTATTTATTCCTCAGAAGATAAGTTATTCTTTGAGTTTTATTTATTCCTCAGGAAGTAAAAATAATTTGTTGAGTTTTATTTTTTGCTTAGAAAATAACAGTTACTTTTTGAATTTTATTTGTTTTTTGCTTTAAAAAAGTAATTTTTAAACTGATGTGCTGTTTTTAGAACCCAAACAATCGATTTGAGTGAACAATTTGTATGAAAAGCACTCAGTTTTTCGAATGGTTTTCATATAAATTTTCTACTCAAGTCGATTGCTTGGATTCTAAAAACAATACATGAATAAAATATAAAAAAAAATATTTAATTTAACAAATAAGAGTTTTTGGAAAAATTAATATATACGAATTTTCGCAAAAACTCTTATTTGTTAAATTAAATTAATTTTTTAAATTTTTATTCAGTTTAAAAATTACTTTTTTTAAGCAAAAAATTAAATTCAAAAAGTATCTGCTATTTTCTAACCAAAAATTAAAACTCAAAAAATAACTATTATTGTTTAATTAAAAAATAAAACTCAGAAAGTCATTTTTATTGCCTAAGTAAAAAATTACCCTCAAAAAATTATTTTTATTTCGTGAGGAATAAATAATACTGGAAAAATAATTTTATTTTCTGAGAAATAAATAAAACTAAAGAAATAAATTGTATTTACTGAGGAATAAATAGGACTCAGAAGATAATCGGTAAAGTTAAGGTTTTTTAATAAAACTTAATCAAATAAAAATTAATGCATCTAAAGGTAGTGCATGCAACAAGGATTATTTTGGTGTATTCCTTATGCACGTAGCACTTCTCTTTCAACTTGATTTTTTTAGTTTACATTTTAAAAATAGTCGTTATTTTTTGTCCCTGCTAAACTCTTATTTACTGCCCCATTATTCTGTAACTCGCTAAAGCTAAATCGCCATCGCTAAAAATCTATAAAGTCGATTTATCGATTTTTGGCTACGAATACAACTTTGCAACGCGTATTGCTAAATTAGGCAATGTCTTAAAAACTGAATCGGCCGAAGTTTTAGTGTTTTATGTCATCGGCAAAAATTTTTAATTTTGTATTTGTTCAGCGATCGAGATTTGGCTTTATCTTAAGCGAATTACGGAATAAGGGGGCTGGGCTATTATTTCAAATAATTAAAAAACAGTCTTCTCAAGAAAGGCAAATAATTTAAGCAAATTCAATATAGAAACAAATAAAATTTTAAGCAAGCTTAAAGTTCAAACATAATATGTACATTAGGGTCATTGATTTCCGCATTCAGCTTTTTTTCTCCACAATTTCTGGGATTCATTAGAAAAAATTAAAATAAAAATAATTTATACCAAAAACTGCACTTTGATCGCTCCTACTGGCGAACCAGTGCGAGTTACACAAAAAAACTATAAGGCAATTTTAAAGAGCGTGAAATTTCCCGTAAGGTCCAACAAAGCGCTTCTCAATATGATGAAATGTGTCTAAGCATTAGACATTTGAAAAAAAAAATTTTTACATGCATTTTAAATGGGAAAACTTCATATTTAAATTGCAAGTACTTAAAATTGGAATTAAGAGCTTAATCTTGGTGCGATTTTTTTCTATATATAGATTAAAATTTTGTTGGAGCTCCGAGAAAAATTGTTTTGCGGAAACGAATGCCCTAATGTACATGTGTTAAAAAATAAGCGAAAAATATTTTATGATAAGCAATATGCAAAGGAAAAAATAAAAAAAAACCTTTTAATGAAAATAATATATTTTTTTTTGTGAAAATTAAAAAATTATTTTGTTCACTGCAAATACAAATAAATACAACATTCGGTAACTATTTGCTCGTCAAATTATTAAAATTGCCCATACATTTTGTTGTCAAAATATTTTTAGATACATTTTGCACCAACAAAATATATGGAAAAATCTACTAATTCAATGAATAAGCTGTTACCAAATGTTTCGTGAGCTCCCCTATTATGAAAATAAACAAAGTTATAATAAGACTGAGTTAACTTCAAACATACATACATGTTTTAAAATATTTATTTTTTCTGTGTACTTGATAGTACTTCTTTTAGATGAGACAACTTTTCTTACAGTGTTATATTTGATTTACTCACCAATACAAAAATAGTTTTATTTCTGACACCCTTGATCTAAAGCAGTGATTGCCACTCCATAGCAGGGATGGCAAATCAGATTTTAAAATTGTACCAATTGTTCTCTAAAATTGTACTTTTTTGGGCTTAATTGTACCAAAACAGATTTTAAAACCAGAAATATTTTTTAGGTACAGAAAATACATCACTTTTCAGTACATATATCTGTGGTAAAAGGGAAAATGTGCTTAAGTCGGATGTAGCTATTGCAATTTCTAATCTAAAATAGCTCACATACTAGCTATTGAAAGGTATATCGATACATAGTTTCAATAAAGTTCCGAAAAATTTATAGAAATTTATTTTTTCCAGACTACTATGTATCATGATTAGTAACAGCTTGAAATTATAGAGACATTTTGTGAGCTTACCTTATTTGACCACTTTTAAGCCAAACTTTGTTTTCAATACTTCGAAAAATTTTAATTTAATTTAGATAAAAGTGACATATATATGAGCGGACGAAAAGGATAAAATCGCGAATGTTCTGCATTCCATGCGGAATTAAAATGTGCGGAATCAGCAAAGCATTGTTGTTGCAAATTATTATTTATAATAACAATGCTTTGATGATTCCAAATATTTTATCACAATAAAAGAGCTGCAATAAAACAATAAAAGAGCTGCAATTAAAAAAAAACTTTAAAACTATTAATTGTACTAAATAAGCCATTGGTGTACCATTGTACTTTTAAAGTCCGAATTGTACCAAAAATGGTACAATTGTACCAACTTTGCCATCCCTGCTCCATAGCCTCGCGAGGCAGTCAGGATTCGTATTTTTCACACAGACACGGTCGGCAATTGACATGTACACAACACAGGGATGGCATATACGATTATTGACTGCCTCGCGAGGCTATGGAGTGGCAATCACTGATCTAAAGCAAGGCAAAGAAAAAACTAAATAAATGAGATAAAAATCAAGGCGAATTAATACCAGGTGAATTCATCAGCGCATATGATCATCAGCTGTTCGTAGGCGGATTGGGCTGCTTACACCCAATCTGTCAAAATCTCGTTGTTTTTTTTCTATTGTTTGTTTACATATTACTGAGCGCCATCTTTTTCCTTTGTATTTTGGTCCAGGGATAGTAAATAAGATTTTCAAATTGTACCAATTGTTCTCTAAAGTTGTACTTTTTTGGGCATAATTGTACCAAAACAGATATTTGAAATCGGAAAAATTGTTTAATACAGAAAATGCATCACTTTTCTATACATATATCTGTAGCAAATTTCTAATCTAAAATAGTTCACATTATGTCCGTTCGAGTACTAGAGTAGGAAAATAAACTAAATTAAACGTTTGCATTCGTTTTGTTTTGTATTTTTCAATGTGTTAAACAAAAACAACGAGAATGATACACGCAATTCATACGATGATTTTTTTCCATGTTTTTTAAAACATGATTTTTGGAGTATGATGGCGAACGGGGTAGAGAATCAAACGGGGTAGAGAAAAAAAATCACATTTTCAGTTTTTGGTGATTTTTTTCATATATTTCTTTAGTTCTATGCATTTTATCTCATTGTCTATCTCTTATGTAATTGTGTTAGATTTTAAAATCGCGCGTTTTTCAGCACATGGGTGTATGTATACATACATATCGTTAAATCAAACGCAAAAAGCCCTAACTAACAAAAAAAAAAACGAATCGGCTTTTTAATAAATTCCGATGTATTTCACCAACATAATACATAGCTAAGTACATATGTAAGAAATGAAATTATTTTTTATATGTGCATACACAAAAAATAGTTTGAAGCCGTTTTAATCCTTTTATCCAAATCACATTTATATTTAACGTGTATATTTCGTCATATTAAATGCAAAAGGGCATATCATCCTCTTCAATAATTTTTCAGGATAGATAAAAAACTTAATAAAAAAAAAACTATTGTGATTATAGAAAGTCTGAATTAATGATACTATAATGATTTTTTTTTTGTAATCACAATAGATTAATTTTTTATTAAGTTTTATATCTCTCTTGAAAAATTTTTAAAAACGATGATATGCCCTTTTGCATTTTATATGACGATATGTATTTCTTTATTATATGCACATATCAAATATATGTATAGTTATGTACAAACAATATATTACTTTAAGTTGTTTTCCCACACAGATATTATTATTACCAAAAGTACCAAAAACACAGAGCATAAATACCCCCATTCCATTTAGCATACAAGCAACCCATCACTGCTTTACAACTGTCACTTAACAACGTTAGGTTTTCTATTTTATACAGGTTGAGACGTTCCGGCAACGTGACATTTAAATTCGGTAAGCTTTTGCATTGGTTTTCCCATGCCATATACGAACAGCTGACACGTTTTCTTAAAGAAACAGTACGGTACGGTTGGCTCTTTCTACCTTTATTCCGAATACTTTGAGAATTGTTTGTTTTTAAACAAGTCTTATTAATATTGATATTAAATACTGATAAATTCTATCCCTGTAAAGATGTATACGTAATAAAAAAATCTCAACTTGTTTATTTTATTTTACATTCAATTTAAATTCACTAAGAGTAACGGCTCAATTTTTTTCATGAACATGTTTTCAATTCTCTTTTAAAGTTGCAACGTATCCATGGAACTTTTTAGACAATTATTCAATAAAAAAAATGGGAACAAATCAAGTTTAGCTACGTAGCTAAAAAAAAGTACCCTATCCGATAGAAAATCAAAATATAAGAAAAAAAATTATATAAAAAAAATTGTCGGCGAGGCTTGGTTTTGCAGTTATGGGCCTCTGAAGTTCCAGAAGAAAATTGTCATTATACTGTGTATTTTTTATACAATGCGGTCAATATTGGCATCATTTAAAAGCTTTTGAGAAAATATGTTAGGAAATGCTAAAATTTTCTCTGAATAAAGATTATCTACATAACCGGCCTTCGGCCGGGCTAAAGGGGTTTCTTCTCTAAGTATGTCTAATAGTGGATTCGCTGAATAAATATATTCTGTAAAGCCGGCATTCGGCCGGACTTAAGGATTTTTTATGTATGTCGAATAGTAGCTTCGGGGAATAAATATTTGCTGTATAGCCGGCCTTCGCCCAGACTTAAGGATTTTCTCCTATATGTATGTCGAATAGTGGCTTCGCTGAATAAATATTTGTAGTATAGCCGGCCTTCGGCCGGACTTAAAAGTTTTCTCCTCTATGTATGTCGAATATTGGCTTCGCTGAATAAATATTTTCTGTATAGCCGGCCTTAAGGATTTTCTCCTCGATGTATATCGAATAGTGGCTTCGCTGAATTAATATATTTTGTATAGCCGGCCTTCGGCCGGACTTAAAAATATTCTCCTCGATGTATGTCGAATAGTGGCTTCGCTGAATAAATATTTTCTGTATAGCCGGACTTCGGCCGGAATTAAGCATTTTCTGCTCTATGTATGTCGAATAGTGGCTTCGCTGAATAAATATTTTCTGTAAAGCCGGCCTTCAGCCAGACTTAAGGATTTTCTCCTCTATGTATGTCGAATAGTGGCTTCGCTGAATTTGTTGAAATTTTTAAAACTTTTATTATATTTTTTGAGTTTTTAGCTTAAAAGAAACCTGTACCCTGTCAAAATAATAAACAAAATTAAGTATATGTGACAGCGCATAGAGAAAGGGACCTAAGGGTAAAAAGATCAATTTTAACTTTTTTTTATGTGGACAACATCTGAGCATCGAATGAGACCGATCCCATGCCCCAAAAGTGTTCCCTCCCAGAAATATGCGCGTTTTATGAAATTGAAGTCGACGATTCTAAGCGCAAATAGAAAGGGACCTAACGGTAAAATTTATTTATTTTCACATATGCAAAGGTGAAAACTTTGTATGTCCGCTTAACAAAAAGTTCAATTCAACTGACTCACATTTGGAAGTATCGACAAGGTGTTGTAAATATCGTATAATCGCATTGTTTTTATTTTGTAAAACACATTTATCAGCGAATATCACTAATTTTTTAGTTGAATGCACTTCTCGTAGGTAGTAATCAAGCATTGATATTACTGACTTCGGACCTTTTCCAATGGAATAGCTTTCGTTAATACAGAAGATGGGTTGAACATTTTGACGTTCGTTTGTAATTCCGAAAATTGCTGATTTGCAACCTGATTTAAAGTATGCAGTTCCTATTTGCTGTGGACCCGACGGAAAGCTAACATTTTGAGCATAATCCATAGATATTACTAGATAATCCTCCTCTGGAATACCTGGATACATGGCATTTGGATCAGGCTTGACTAATGTTCTCAAGTCGTTATAGTACTCTCGTTGAGTGCTGGCAGCAGTGCTGTTAGTAATTTTTTTTCAAATATCGTCAAATTTGAGAAATAAAATCGTCAAGGTTTTCGAAAACTTTCGTCAAAAAATCGTCACACTAAAAATCAACTGTTTTATAAAAAAAACATTATTTTATAGAGATAAAACAACAATTTCTATAGAAAGTAACAATTCAATTGTTGTATTAAAAATATAAAAACTTAACAACACAAACCAATAGTAAAATTAAGACTATCTTAAATTTTTTTTTTGGCCAATTTAAAGCTAGATTATACATATCGATTGCTTAATATAAAAAAGGCGCCTCTCGCTTTTTTTTCGTAGGCATGCTTTTAACGTTTGATGGTAGCCAAATTCTAAATATATCCTCCCTAAAGAGCTAAGTAAGCTACTGTTAAATTGTTGTTTTATGACCACTTAATAATTATTTTTTGTATATAAGTGTTCTAGTTTTTATTCAGTTTCTTCTTCTCCTGTAAAATAATGAAAGATGGAGTCACGCCTTTTTTATATTAAGTAGAGTCCGACTGAATATTCGGATTCGGCCAAAATTGAGGTTTCGGCTGATATTTGGTTTAGGCCAAATTTTGGGGTGAATACCGAAACCGATACTTTTATTCGGTATAAATAAAGGAGTTCATCCAAATTTTAAATATTTTTTTCCCGTCCCATATCTTTGCAAATTGGATGAAAATTTTATTTAGTTTTATAAAGCGCATACTAAAAATAAGTACCATAAATTATTCAACTGTTTGTTGCCAAAACAGATAGCACAAACTAGGGAATATTAAGTCGATTTCGATTCCAATCGATTTTGTGTTATAATAAATCGATTTTTCGGAATTGAATTAATGTCTGCGATTTTGCACTGAAATTGATTATTTGTCTTTTAAAATAGATTTTTTTTAATAATATCAAAACATGAAGAAAGCTCATTTGCAATCTTCACGATAAACTCAAAACCGTCAAGAAAAATTCTTTATTGTATGTATATAGCATCGATGAAACGCGGTCGCAAATCAAAAAAATTCAGTCTAGTGAATTCACTCTTATGAATATAGTGTCAAAATGAAATAGTTATTTTGACTCAACTTTTCGATTGGTGCTCTTGTTTAGCAGAAAGTAACGTATTGTAATTTTTTGAATTTATAATGGTGGAGATTACGCAACTTTCGGTAGCTGTTTACTCGTTAAATTGGTAAAATTTTCCATATATTTTATTGCTGTAAAATTTATTTTAAAAAATTTTAACAGCAAAATGTTTGGGCAATTTTACCAATTTAACAAGTAAACAGTTACAGTAATATTAAGAAAAAAGTAGTAACCTTAACAAATCGTCAAAGTATATGGGGTACTAAACAAAAAATCGTCAGTCGTCGTTATGCTAAATTTGACCCACAAAATCGTCAAAATGACGAAAAATCGTCACGTTTAACAGCACTGGCTGGCAGATTGCAATTGATCAGAATACACCTTAAATCCTGCTTCTTTTTCAACAATTTCAATTTGCACAAATCGTATGCCGGCTCCATAGTGACGATGTAGGGACAATATTTCTTCCACAGCGTTTGGAAAGTGCGAAGTTTTACGATTTTACCACCCGGTTCGACGCTGTTGGTGTATCTAGTATAAACAGAAGTCTTACTTTCAGTGGTTGGAAGTTTCAATAAACGATAATCACGATGATTTGGTTGACGTCCAGGTAAAGTGATAGCAACAGTTTCAGCAAAACGGCAGATAAATGAAACAATTTCTTTTTTTTCCAAAGTAGTTAAAGCATCTGTACGATTAATTTTATTCGTCATGCCATGTTCGCGTCGATAAACACCATTTTTGTCGTAATGTTCGATTAGATTTTTGTAGCGTTTAATTCCCATTGTATACAGGAAGAAGTACATATCACGGTATATCGGCAAACTTCGAAAATAATATATCTGATTGTACCGTTTCTTCATAGCTCGCGATCGATCACCAACTTTTGACCTGAGCATTGCATCGTCACGGTGAGCTGCCAGATGTGCGAGAATAATTAAATCTTGGGATTCCTTATCTAAATTCATGAAAGACGTACGAAAATCCACAGCCATCTTCTTAGGGATCACTTCATTGCATTGATTTGAACAACACATAGGTATTTTTGAACCATACAGTAGAGCAACTACATTTTCTTCGCGTAAATCACGATCAGATTTATCAAGGCACATATTATCGGTATCATCTTCAGACTCACTATCCGATAATTCTGAGAAGTGATCGTCATCATCAAGGAAGCGATAAAGTAAATCTACTTCTTCGAATTCGTCCACCATTTCATCCTAAAACAGTCAGTAAGAATGTTATTAGTTTTAAATTATTTTCGCGAATAACATAATAAGGTTATGTGAAAAAATTTCCGTACTAACAGAGTGATATTCACGATTTAAAAGAATTATAAATGAGTATTTATTATAATTCACAATTAATAATTTCAGAAAATAAACCTGGATTCGAAAAAACGCGAGCAAAATTGATATCAAACTCATGGAAATAGCGCGCTAGGTAGGTACACAAAACAAGAGGTAGGGACGATCTACGCGCGTTTTCAAGGTTAACCAACACGTTCTTGACGTCATGAGATGTGTCGCTTTCAAATGAGACCAATACCAACTCGCTCAGTGATGGTACACCAAAGATACACATATTTAAATCTTTAAAATGGCTCTCCTGAACAAAACCGGTTTTTACCCTTAGGTCCCTTTCTATTTTGCGCGTCACATATACGTATCAACTGTCACAAAGTGGATACTTAAACTTATACAAAATTGGTGTTGCGAGATAAATATAGACTTTCCCTTTTTTAGCTTTTATTGTATTGCTAATTTTTTTCATTTTACTTTTCTAAAAGCAAGCATTTCTATTTAGGAAATATTCATTATTTGCTTATTACTCTCAACACATGTGTCGTCGCACATTTTAGCAATAGTGTTAGTGATTTGTGAGACAAAGCAATACTGGGAATTGAAAAACGAATATTTCATGCAAATATTTAGTAAATACCGACTTGGCGAATGTTATTCGCTCCTGTTGCCGAATGTAATTCAACGAGGTGATAAAATGTTATTTAGGTGGATGTAATCCACCTCACTGTTTGTGATGAATTTGATTTATCAGCGAAGTGTTTTTGTTTGGGTTACTTACTGCATGAGCCGAAATTCCTCGAATTTTTGGTTGTCACAACTTCCAACATTTGTGATAGAGATTTAAACCAGAGTGCAGTTAATCGTCTTAAGCTGTGTTAAAATTATTTCACAAGACAATAATTTGAGAACTGTAAGGCTGCTTTCCTTTACACTACATATCTGAATTCTCGTATGATTTCAGGCACTGAATATGAATATGAAAGTTAAAATTAATAGTGTATAAAATGTATTAATTTATTCGAGATATTCTCAAGAATTTATTGGGTAATTCAAAGCGAGCTTGCATATTTTTCTATCCCGTATTTTGTATTTAAATAGTACTTTATACTTTCAACAGCTTATGTCTCAGAACGGTTATAATTTTTTAATTTTTCCCGAAAAGTTCATTTTAAACTCTGGGGTCTAATCACGGCATTCGATATCGAGTACACTATCGTATCGAATAATATTTCGATACGTGTCGAGTAAGCAAATCACCGCATATGATATGAATCGAATCGTAATTTTCTAGCAAATTGTAATAGATTTACGAAGATATATTTAATGTCAACAATTTATAATAAGAGAAAATTAAACAATTTTTGTGCTAAGTAAAATTTCAGTGAAGTTGTAAAACTAATGAATCTGACAGTATTCTTTTATTTATCCTCATCAGACTCTGAGGAAGAAAGTTGTCTTGTACGACTTAGAAAAGAAATTAGAGATAAAAGTGATCCTTTTTCATTGCTGGCAACCGCATAATATTAATAAGTTTTTTTATTTTATGATCGGTTTTAGTGAGTATATTTTAATTTTTAGATTTAGACTGACAAAGAATGCATTCAATTACATTCTATATCAGCTAAACTTTATTGGGCACATGTCTACAGCAGTGCCGCCAAAGCTCCAACTAGCAGCCACACTTTTGCTATTGGCGAGTGGAAGTTTCCAGTACAGCGTGGGATATGACTATTTGGTCGGTTTAGCACAAAGCACAGTGTACAAGATTGTTAGCCATATCATAGACGAAATGAAAAAAAAAATTGCCAAAAGTTTATAAAATTTTCGCCTGAGCAATCCTCTTCTTGTACGGATCACTTCTTCAAAAAATATACGATTCCCGATGGTTTCTTTAAGTGACTAGATAGTTTATAAAACTCCCATTATTTACTTTTTTGCTTTAAAGTTATCGGATGTGTAGACGGTACACACAGGACAGCAAAGGCCAAGCAAAAATGAGCATATGTTCTTTAATAGAAAAGGATATCACAGTCTTAATTCTATGGTGGTATTAACCCATTATTGTTCAAATCACCAAACAATTGTTTGTACTCTTTACTTCATTTCTTTTTATACTTTCTATTTAGTCGTTAATGCGAGAGCGAAGAGTGTACATGCATAGTAGCTTTGTTGGTATTTTGCCACATACAGTGTGTAAAATAAATGATTATGGTGAAAATAAAGTACTTTTATTATAAATAAAAATATATTTTTGAAAAAACTAAGGGGATTGGGGCAAAATGTATTGAACATTTCTCCATTTTACCAAGTAAAGAAATAGTAAATTCAGTGTGAACCGCATTATTATACATTTTTACGACCAATATAATTTCTTGTTATAAAATTTTAATGAAAATCTTTGCATTTACTTCATCGTATTACTGTAGTTCACAATTCTCACAGCAATACAGCTGCAAAATATATTTGACCACCAATGTATTAACTTTTAATATATTATGCAATACTGTAAGACTCGGTTATAGAGAACTTCATGGGACCAGTAAAAATACTTAGTTCGTTATTGACGTGCTGATCAAAATATAAAACTTTTGTTCGATAGTTTTTTCCCTCAAATATGTTTACTTTTTTATTTGTATATCTTTGAAAATTTTTAGTTTAGCAGTTTGATTCTCATCTCTTTAATTAATTACTTTATCGCTAGAGTAAAAATTTCATTACGTAGTATATGTCGTCACAGAAAATGCATAAGTGATTTTCTAACATTTTAAAAGTTTTACAGGAGAAGCATAAAACTTGTTGACAATTAATGCAAAATTTTACAATAAATATATAAATTTGTTGGTCTTGTTGTACTTGTATTGTAAAATTTTGCACTAATTGTAAATATATTTTTAATTTAAACAAGTTTTATACTTCTACTGTAAAATTTTTGAAATGTTAGATAGGAACTTTTGCATTTGCTGTGACGATATGTACTTTGACCTAAAAATTTATATTGTCCTTGATATATTTACGTCTTCGTTATAAAAAGAGCTGAAGCAGGTGCGGATACAAGGGGAGAGGGGATATTCCCCCCAAACGAGTAAATTTTTATAGTTTCTAAAAGAAATTTGGAAGTTCCCCCAAACCCCCCCCCCCACCCAAAAGCTCAAGCTGGATCCGCGCCTGGCAAAAGTGTATGAAATTTAGCTCATGGGAAAAAGTAGATTGTTGCAACCGAGGATTCGTTATAAACGAGTTTTACTATAATATTTAAAAATATTTCTTTAGATTTGGCGATCACGAGTACAAAATTTTGGCTATAAATTCGAAATATGGCGGGGCAGCACATGACTCATTTGTGTGGAAACATTCAACGAAAAAAAATTTGTTAGAAGAACTCTATAATTGCAAAAATCTAAGAAATGCTTGGCTTTTAGGTAAGGTGGCCGAACATAACTATTTTGCTATTTACAAATTTATAATTAATTAAAAGGAGATTCCGCACAACCCCTTGAGCCATGGCTGATATCGCCGTACAGAACACCGGAGAATGGCTCGATGGAGGCTTATTTTAATGACACACCTTCTGAAGCTCGGTGTATAATAGAGAGGTCTATTGGAATACTCAAAGCAAAATGAAACATTTTGAGCAGTGAGAAGAGAATTCAATACAGCCCGGAAAAGTAGCGCATTTTGTTAATCTATGTGCTGCCTTACACAATTTGTTTATTATTTTCAAGACACCAAATTATACACAAAATTCCATGGCTGAAAATTTCTGCTATACCTGATGTTGGAAATCCGACACTGTTGACCAGAATTGGACAAAGGGTTAGAGATCACATTAAATTATCTTTATGGAGAAATAAATCAAAATAATTTAGCTTGGTTTTAAGGAACTTATGTATTTCAATATTGCATATTTTTATTTAACATCCATATGTAAGTATGTACCACATATGTACATACTTTTTGTTTTCTACTTCTTATATCACCAGTTAAAATAAATAAAGAATGAAATTCTAGTCTTTCAGTATACTTAACGTAAGCTTAACGTTCGTATTTCAAAAATTAGCAAAATAAAAATTGTATGTCAGTAGGTGCAAAACAAAAGTTAATAAAAAAAAATAAGAACTTCTTTCAGTAAATATATACATTAGGGTGGTAACCATGGACATTATGTCACTCCAAGAAGTGTCATAACGTCCATGGCCATTATGACACTTTTGAAAGTGTCATAATGTCCATGGATCTAATATCTTTGTCAGAGTGCATAATTTAAACATGTTAACGATTGAAAACTATTTTCGTTTCAGGTACAGAGGAAATAAATCTCCACATGCAATACTCGCTGAAATTTATTGGTGGTATAAAAAAAACCTTTGAAGAATAGCAAGACGAGAAAAAAGAGGAAGAAGGGGAAGACAAAGATGAAATTCCAGAATATCTGTTAGACGAAATTATCGACCTTTCTGATGATGATGACGATGACCAAGATATTAGAGAGAGCAGAGATGTTGATCCACAGTCACCTGCTAACCGGCAACTGGCCAAATCATTAATTTAATTGATTTAATTTTTTTACTTAAAACTTTTCATAACTAACATTTCAAAATTATATTTTTTTCCATATTTTTATAATTTCTTTTTCAATGTTTCTTCAAAACCAACACTGAATAAAATTAGTACATAAAAAATGAGAAGTAAATTATTATTAAGCTGGAAAACGCAAGTTTTGTATTATGATTGTTTTCTTTTCAAATGAAATTTATTGAAGAAACTGAGAAGCAATTATAGATCAAACAGAAAGCAAAAAATACTTAAAGCCTTATTCTATAACCCAAACGTTGGCTCAGTTAACGTTAGTAACATGAAATTTTAATATTTCCTATTCCATAAAAATTTTGTTTTGAAAAAGTTGTCATTTAACATATATATGTTATTGAAAAAATAATGTAAAATTTAACCAAAATCATGTTCTACAGCCAATGTTAAGAGAGACTCAACTCAAATCGTGTCTTTTTATTCTTTTTATCACTAGTGTTAAAAGTATTTGTAAACAAAAGCAGTTGTTCATAAAATAAAACAATGAAACGTAGGAGTTATTCGTGTGAACTATTTGTTATTTCAATGATGATATCAGAAAATTAGAGCACGTTATGCTCTTTTAAATTAAAGACGAAAATAAGACAACAACCGTTAATCAGAAAATGCCTTTTTATATGATATAATATTTTTTAATTAAAATAATCTTAAAAGCTGAATCGATTTTATAAAAAATAACTTTATTTAATTATTGAAACCACGAGTAAATAAAATTTTTTTACAAAATGGAAATAAATAAAAAAATTTAACTTGGTAAAACTAGAAAATTTTTTAATAATGTTGGCAAATATATGGCAGGTATTAGCCTATTAGACGGCGTAACTTCGGTTTAAATTAAGCTATGTTTCTGTTATTTTTATGATTCCGTACTCCAAAAGTGTAAAGCCCCCTATTGTTTTCGAAATACTGCCCGTCCGTCCGTCTGTCTATCTGTCTGTTTGTCACAAACTGTTGTCTCGAGAACCGTAAGAGCTACGGACCTGAAACTTTCACAGAATATGTAAAACTTTTGCCGCTACAAATATATGACAGTTAAAAATTATAGGGTCTTCTAATGCGAGCAACGAAAGATGTTGAAATACTAATGTGATATACATACAGACACTTATTTATATATAGACACTTGAAATTTTCAAAGTATGTATAATAGACTACACCAATTAACACTGATATTAAAAACAATAAAAATTAAAGGGTTTTCTATCAGTTAATGTAATTTTGACTATGAAATTTAGACAATTTGTTGTATCTTGGAAACCGCAAGGGCAAACTCGTGAAATTAAAAAAAAACTAAAACAAAAAAGTTCCAAAATTAAAAAAATATCAAAACGAAAAATCGCCAAAATTAAAAAAGCGCTTAAGGTAAAAAAGCGCCAAAATTAAACAAAAAACGCTAAAACACAATATATCACCAAAACTAAAATGATGGACAAAAAACTAAAAAAAAAAACCAAAAACCGAAAAAGTCAAAACGAAAAAAAGCGCCAAACAAAAAAAGCACCAAAACAAAAAAATCGCTAAAACGCAAAAAGTCACTAAAATTAAATCGCCAAAAAACGCAATAAAACGAAAAAAGCGTCAAAAGACAAAAAGCACCAGGACAAAAAAAATCGCTAAAACGCAAAAAATCACCAAAACTAAAATTATCGCCGAAAAACGAAATAAGTCGCCAAAAATAGAAAAAATCACCAAAACAAAAAAAGCGCTAAAGCAAAAAAAAAACAAAATAGCTAAAACGCAAAAAATCACCAAAACTAAAATGATCGTCAAAAAACGCAATAAATCGCAAAAAATGGAAAAATCACCAAAAGTTAAAAAAAGCGCCAAAGCTAAATATCGCAAAAAACTAAATAAATCGTAAAAATGGAAAAAAGCACTAAAAAGAAAAAAAGCGCCACAACAAAAAAAACACCAGGGCAAAAAAATCGCTAAAACGCAAAAAAATACGTTTTTTGGAGATAATATTAGTTTTGATGATTTTTGCGTTTGTGATTTTTTTGTGTTGGTGCTTTTTTTTCGTCTTATTGCGTTTTTTGGCGATAATATTAGTTTTGGTGATTTTTGCGTTTTAGCGATTTTTTGTTTTGGCGCTTTTTGTCATTTTATTTTGTTTTTGGCAATAATTTTAGTTTTTGTGATTTTTTGCGTTTGGGCGATTTTTTTGCGTTTTTTTTTTGTTTTGGCGCTTTTTTCGTTTTAGTGCGTTTTTTGGCGATAATTTTAGTTTTGGTGATTTTTTGCGTTTAGCGATTTTTTTGTTTTGGCGCTTTTTTCGTTTTATTGCGTTTTTCGGCGATAATTTTAGCTTTGGTGATTTCTTGCGTGTTAGCGTTTTTTGTTTAATTTTGGTGTTTTTTTCTTTATGCGCTTTTTTTAGTTTTGACGACTTTTTCGGTTTTTTGTGTTTTTTCGTTTTTTGGCGATCATTTTAGTTCTGGTGATATATTGTGTTTTAGCGTTTTTTGTTTAATTTTGGTACTTTTTTCCTTTAAGTGCATTTTTCGTTTTGGCGATTTTTCGTTTTGATATTTTTTTAATTTTGGAATTTTTTACTTTTAGCGTTTTTTTAAATTTCAAGAGTTTGCGGTTTCCAAGATACCGCAAATTGTCTTAATTACATAGTCAAAATTAAATTAGCTGATAGAACACCCTTTAATTTTTATTGTTTTTAATATCAGTGTTAATTGGTGTAAGCTATTATACTTTGAAAATAAAAATTTAATTAAAAATTTCTACCAAATTTGAGAACAATCGGTCGAAATAAAGGGGTAAAACTAAATATTACTTTTTGTGGGCGTGGCGCAGCCCACTTTTATAAACACCGTATTGTATTGTCAACAAACGATAAGGCGCTTACCAAATTTCAGATCAATCGGTTAACAGGAAGCCGTTAAATTTTGAATTACCATATTCTACCAAAACACCACACAACTATGACACAAACAATAAGCTAAATAAAACCGTTTAATAAATTTTGCAAAATTTTGTAATAAATTACATTACTACATCAAAATCTAAAAATAACAATAGTTCATTCGTTGTTAAAGCTTGTTTACATCTATAACACTAACTCTAAATGTTTCGGTGCCTTTTTGTTTTACTGTCTTCCGCTCTCATAATTACAGTCTCGTTTCGATTCGCAATCTAGTTGTCTTGTTGTTGTTGTGCACTCTCATTCATTCGTCTTGAAAGCTTCGATTCAAAACATGTCATGATTTCAAAATATTGCGAATGATTCTAATCTCGTTATTTATGTGTTTTGCAGATGTCTAGTATTTACTCTATTTTTAGGTAAAGATAATCATAAACAAGGGGACAGGTGGTAGGTTTATACTACAATAGAAATAAGGTGAGATAACTTCTCACGACTATGAGACTACATGTGTAGTTGTCGCTTTACGAAGTGCAGAAAGGGAAATTGAGAGCCGGAGTACAAGCAGCAACTGTTGTAGTAGTGTGACCGTAAGAGGAAATGATCATGAGAGCGACACAAACTGAAATAGTATTGTAGCTGGAATCATCATGGTGAATTAAGAGGACCAGAGTGGTAGCTGCACCACAACACGGGGGAGAACTACTGAATCGAAATGCTGAGAGAAAGCGACACAAAGTATGACTACGAAAACGAACAGCAAAGTGTACAAAATACATGGATGTTGGCAGGTCGAGGCTTTTTTTGTGTGAACAGCGAGACGTGGCAACGGAAAACTTAACAATATATATTTTTTGCTAAGGGCTTACAACCACTGAAATATTGTAGGGACATAGAGCCGGATAACATCCCGCACAGCCTGTAGGATAAAATCTTCCAGGATAGGAGTAAAAATAATAGAAATAGGGTAAGAGTCACAGGATCAGATCATGTGCTATTAGGCGTTGAATCACATTCAACAAAGGAGGGAATTACATTCAAAGCGGAGTAGAAGCTGTTGTTAGGAAGCCTGTTGCCAGTGTGAAGCTTTTGTTATGGTTTAAATAACGTCCAAAGATAAAAAATAAAGAAACCAATTGAAGAAAATAAATAATCAGTCTTGGAGTCTTTATTTCTTAAAGGGGAATTGGTGAGGCTGAGTATATCCAGGCTCAAACCCGGACTAACCGGAGGTACGTTACAAAGTATTTACTAAAAATATTTTGGTTGTGCTTTATTTAACAAATCCGCCTACCTTTCACACTAAACTTAACAAAAATATTTAAAAAAATTTAAATAATAATAGTTATACACTCTACATAAGTAATTATAATATAAGTAAGTAAGAATTAAGTACTAATACGTTTTTGGAATGGTTGTGTCATCATTTGGTTTTTTAAGCATACGATTCTCCTCTTCCTCCAACGAAAAATCACCATCATTATTGCTTTTTGACGAGGAAGGCGAGTTGTTCCAACTTTGTACTTCAGCTGTACCATATATTTGAAAAACAAAATATGTTGAAATTGTTATGAACGATGAAAGTCCAAAAACGGTCCGCCATTGTTCAATATGCATCTAAAACAAGTGGACATTTTATTCAAAGTTTTGATTACATAAGTATGTAAAATAACTTTACTCACCCCTTCTTGTAAAATATTGCCGGATATAAGTGGTGACAGGAATGATGCTGACATATGTATGGTTTGACAAAATGCCAAAACTGGACCGGCGAAATTTGGTGCAATATCCACGATACTAGCCATTGCACCTGCGTAAGATGCCGTAATAAAAGTAACAGCTATAAACCAAACAACTAAGAGAGCAACAATGTTTTCTATGTAGCCAATAGCAATGATTAGCAATCCAGGTATGATTTGTGAAAGGGCAGTAAAAAGTTTTCGCACATTTGTGAGCGACATCCACTTTTTTTGCACCATTTTGTCAGCTAAGGAGCAGAAAAGTACAGATGCAACATAGGAACATATAAATGGCATTCCTGAGAGGAAACCGTTTTCTTTGTATCGAAATTTTAAAATATTTTGCATAAATTTTGGTCCATATATAATAAAAACATAGTGTATCCATATTCGCCCGAATGTCGTTATGCCAATAGACCAAGCTGGCATTGAGGTGAAAATTGATTTCCATGGAACCTTCATACGCAGTGATTCTTTTACTTCACTACTAATGTTATCTTCAATATATTGTAGTTCTTTCATTGATATTCTGGGATGTGTTTGCGGTGTATTATATGCTAAGAAATACCACCAAATACACCATAACATGCCAAGTGTACCTGTAGTATAGAATACATAGGGCCAACCAAAATTTTCAATTATAAACCCACACAACGCATATGTCACGCCAATGCCAATGCTAAATCCCTGAAAACTAGACATAAATCGTGATCGCTCGCCAAGCGGTATCCAATATCCGACAACAGCATACATAGCTGGCCAAGTAAGGCCCGATGCAAACCCCTGTATAGACCTTAAAGCAATAACTAGTCCAAAGTGCGTGTCCGCACATATTGGCATACATAAACTGCACAAGGCTGTTGCAAGTTGTGACCAACCAAATACATGTTTTGTACCAAGGTAGTGTGTTGCAACACCTCCAACCACCTGTGATAACACATAACACCAGAAAAACGAACTCAATATTATGGATTGTATAGAAGATGACCACTCATAATGGCTACACAGATTCGAATTCGCTAAGTTGCACGGTTCGCTGTCATTAGCAGTAGAGTAGGATGTTATGTTTGCAATTGATGAATTTGGTGTGTTGTTTAATGGTACATTGCTTAAATCGGATATATGAGGTGACGATTTATTATAAGCAGTTGTCATTGCGACAAGAGCAAAGTTCATATCGTTGCGCATCATGAACGACACAAGGAACCCAGACCATGATAAAAAATATAAAACTAAACGTGCAGGTACTTTTACTAAAAATAAAAAAAATTTAAAATTAAAAACATGGACTATTAAAGAGCTAAAAATATATTAAGCATATCAATATATTATTATTTACTTGTTTATCAATATATAATTGCTTGAAAAATGCAAACGATGGTCGATGCATTTCTCAAGCAATATGGCAGCAATTAGCAGCGATTGAGGCGAAAAATTCTCGAAGGCAAAACAGTAACAAGGGGCCTGGTCGCAACTAAAAATAGTTACGACGATGCTATCGAGATCTTCTCTCACCTAGAGTTAAATTACGACTAGTAATTTCTTTAATAAATTTTAGTTCTTGATTAGTTTTAATTCTAACGATTTCTATCCAAATGTTTTGGCTTGTTTTCAACTTTTAACATTTTTTCATTGAACTGTTTTTTTTTGCATATTTTTGGCCTTGTTACATTTGTCAGCAGTTTTTAATCAATATTAGACTCGCTACCTTTCAAGGTTTTGCGAATTTTTGTCCTAATTTTTCGTGATTATTGTTATTTTTTTAAGTTTCGGCGATTTTTTAATTACACAGAAAAAAATAAGTTTCGTTTTTGATAACAAAAATCCCGGTATTCAATAATTTTTTTTTTTCAAATTTCCTGTGATAAAGAATTCCCCTATATTGATAACAAAATTATTTCAAAATAAAAATATATATATATATATAAATTAAAAAAATGTTGACATGGCTGGAATACGAACCCGGCCTTTCCGGACGTAAAGCATACACTCTCTAGCTGAGCCATATCCCATTTATTTTTTTATGGGATACAACTTGTTTTAAGTACTTATGTATAAAAAGAAAAGAAATAACCGGCATGGAAAAGAAATACTTACAACGAAATATTTTATTATGTTAAAGATAAATGTTATTGAAATTCATTTTTTTTAATAACATGGTTTTATTGAATATAATTCGTGTCTATTTTTTTCTGTGTAGGGAGGCATCCGATACCGATATATCGGCGATACTTCGAACTTGCCGATATAGTGGTGTCGGCGATCTTTTATTAATAAACATTAATAGTAGTCGGTTTCTTAAACTGCTGAACTATTTTCAAGGTCTATTCTTCTATTTAGCAACAACTGAGAGACCTTTGATATAATAAGGAGTTGCAGTATAAGCTTGTCTACCTCGTACTAAATGCAAAGTAAAACTTACAACTTAAAAATGGATGACGATTAAATAGGTGGTGATAATTTTGTCTTAGTTCGAAGAAGATACAAAGCTAATTAGCAAAGCTACTGCTACTTTGCATTACGCGATTTCTTCAAGGTGGTTTTAGACTATCTGAGTTTAACATCTGAGTTGTCAAATTTCACACTGCAGAAGTTATACATGCTGTGTGAACCTTTTGAAATTTACAGAAACAGTCAGATGATAAAATGTTCAATCAGAGCGTGCTCTATTTGCATCTAACATCAGCTGTTTTGAATTAACAAGTGTGTCTTGGCGACACTTAGAGGTTATGTTGAAAGCAAAAATTACAAATGGTACGTAAATTGACAATTTTGACAGACACGCAAAGTTACATCTGGGTAGCAAAACCGACAAGTCAGGCGTAAAACAGACATAGTCTAAAACCACCTTTAGTAAACAGTCTTCAAACATTATTAAAAAGCATGACAAATCCAGTGACTGACAATACCGTCTTCTTAATGAAAGATTTTTTGGTTTGGAGAGTAATGAAACATATTGTTTATATACATGCTTGATCCGCGATACAAAACAAGAATATTTTAATTGCAGTCTACTATGTACTTCTCATATCGTCATATAAAACGTAAAACTATTGAAGTAAAATATTTTCTTAATGTTACAGAAGGATAAAAAATTATAATATAGTACAAGTGATAGTGGCTACGTTGTTTTCTTACCGAGCAGGATAGTAGAAGCCTAAAATGTTTTAACGATATGGGCTTCGATATAATATAGAATAATCGTCGGCGAAGTAAAATAACTAATAAAATTACATAGCTTAAACAACTCAATGTCTCTACTTGACACCACAGGGGCTTCCAACACTGCTCCACGCAAAACGAGCAATAGCAGGGTTGTAAATGAATTAAGCTTTCTATCTCTTTCCCACTACACCACCTGTTCTCTCTACACTATACTTTTCACAAAGAAGGTAACACATTAATTAATTAACTGGTAGGCATTAATTGCCTGATTGTGTTACTTCTCTTTAAAAAAAATACTATCCTGGAGAACGAAAGATGTCATTGATTACGATGATACCTAAGCCCGTAGAAGATCATACTAAAGTGCAATCATATAGGCGTATAAGCTTATTATCTAATATGTCAAAATTATTTGAGAAACTGCTTAAGGCCCTTTCACATTGCAATACAAGCTTTGATATTTTTTTATTAGATTTTGTAAGACGAAAATCAAATCAAAATCAGTCTGACTGCCAAAAAATCTTTAAAAAATGTTCTCATTACATTTTGTTTCTACACTATCACATTCCAAATAAAACGTAACAAAAATAAATTTGCAGTAACTTAGAGGTTACACGTTCAAGTTTTGTTTCAATTTTGGTTTCAAGTTTCAATACATTCACACTTTTTTACTAAAACACTCACATAATTGGAAATTGACTACCAACTTGATTTCAATTTTGCTTCAATTTGTTTCAATTTTTCGTTCAATTTAAACAGCTGATCTCTATTATTGTAAGTAAATTACAGGAAGACTCGGCTATAACGAACTTTGTGCAAACAGCAAAAAAAAACCGCTCTATGACAAGTTCGTAATAAGCGTAGTTCGATACAAACGAGGGCTCGTTAACTACGAATTCGCTATTACGAATTATTTTTGTATGAAAATGGTAACCGAAACGTCGGCACTTTAGACTTAGATCGTTACAACCGAGAATTCGTTCTAACCGGGTTTTACTGTTTCGTTGTTGATTCCTTGACGACGGCATCTTGAAAACAAAATTGATTATCAAGTTGCTTACAGCCTACGTCATAGCGTCAATTTAAAGTAGTTTTAACAAGCAATACGTGTGATCAACTTGAAAGCAATTTCTTGAACGTGTAACTGCAGAGTAAAGCAAATTTTTTTGGTTCTTCTTTTTCTTTATTTATGCCGGCAAACAAACAAAACACAACTGTTTTTGTTATTCCCATGCTTGTTTGTGCAATAGACAACCCAAGGTGGATTTATACAGGTGATATCATAAGCACAGCTGTTCTACTTTTTTCCGCAAATTAGATGCTCGGATGTCAAAATTTTTATACGTTGACATAGGGGCTGAGATGTCAAATGTTATTGTAATGTTGTAGTTGTTTTAGAATCAACACCACCTGACAAAATGTGATTGTTTAGAAACTTTTCTAAAAATGGCGAATACCATAACACTGCCAAGTTTCTTTACGTATTTGACAAATCATAACAAATTGTTTTCATACTGTTGGATTTTTACTTAAGATTTTATTTTTTGACAAGTATTAATACTAAATCTAATAGTCTGAAGGCCGCTTTATGAGTATGTTGAAATCTATAGTAAATAAAAGTGGATGCATCCCAGATCATCAGTTTTGTTTCAGGAGACAACATAGCACTATGGAGCAAACGCATATACTTGTGAATGTTGTTAGCAAAACATTCGAAGAAAATAAGTATTGTTCTGCTCTCTTCATTGACGTTTCTCCGGCTTTTGATAAAGTATGGCATGAAGGATTGATCCAGAAATTAAAGCAAAATTTACCTTCTTACACTCATAAGATATTAGAAAGCTATGTAACTGTACGAAAGTTTATCATTAGAGAAGGTAATTTTCTAAGCACACCTGAGATGATCCAAGCTGGGGTAGCATTTCAGGACCTGTATGATACCCGAGATATAACTCCGACGCACAGTGCTTTGATCCCATATAACGATGGGACAAAAATAAAAGAAGTTATCATTAATTAAGAAAAATTAAATTTTTTTTAAAAAATCGGACAAAGCACACGGCTACCGCCCACACATGGCAAAAGCTAAATTTTCAATATTGGCTACATAACTGCACACAAAGTTGTAAAAATCTGTAGATGCTTTACATCCCATGCTAGTAACTTATAGGTATGGTAATTTTTATTGTGATTGAAGCAAGGACTCTAAGTTCTGCCCTATATCCTTTTTTGTAAAAATATAATAACTCTTACAAAACTTATCCGATTTTCATTAAGTTTGATATGATATTTATTATATTTAAACAAATATTTGTGCAAATTAAATAAAAATTATTTAACAATATATAAAATAAAAACAGAATACATTAAAAAATGCGAAAAATCTATTTTTCGCAAAAAATAAAACAAATTTTTTGCGAAAAAAAGTTACAAAATATCGTCATATTATACATATTTAATCAAATTAGCTTAATTAAAATTTGAAAATCATCCCATTGAATGTTTATTTGTTTGTGTGAATATTTGTTTGCTCGGGTTATTTCCGCCTTTAGAGTTTAATAATTAAGTCATGAGTTTTAGTCAAAGTTTAAGGTTTTATATCCAAAGAAATTTAAGTATTTTTGCTTGAGTTCGGTTTTAATTAACATTTTTAATTAAACTATATTTTTATTTAGATATAAATGTGAAGAAACATGTAGCGCGGAGGGTTGAAATGACACGTTTCCATAGCTCCCGCTATTCTCGTCAGAGTTCTTTACCGCCTAGACTACTCGACCAAAGTCGGTGGTTTACAGTCAAGAGTTGAATATCATTTACTTTTAATCAATTCATACTGTCACTCTTAGAGATGCATTTCGTTTGATAGTTCTTGATATTCACTTTTTCCTTTAAGTCTTGTGTTAAGCTTCTTGTTATTTCTCCATTCTAGTATGAATTATCATTGATAATTACAATTATTAGTGTGTGAATATTTATTTGTTCAAAACGTAATTTCTTCAACCAATCACGTTTTTCACGGATAACCTCATCTTTAATTTCTTTTATAAAACTTCTGCTTATAGGCCATAGTGTAGTATATTATATATCCAAAACTTGGAGTGAGAACTCCATGGGATAAAAATAAACATACTAAGAGGCTATCATATCATTTTCTAAGAAAAATTAATTTAAAATTTTGACAGACTTACAAATTGGTACTTTTTACATCGGGTTTGAACAAAACTAAAATTTTTCTAATCAGTTGGAAGCGCAAAAAATACTGTGTCCTCAGTTTTTTTCCTATTACTTACAAATTCTTTTACGGGCGTATCTAATATTTCCATTGGGTATACTGGTGTACCCAATTCTCTTATCTTGCTTAGGGCCATTATTACAACTTGACAATAGCTAAAACCAGGATTTTGTCGGACTGCTAAACAGTTTATCATTATTACAAATTTACTTTAACCTACCAGGTAGGATGCACCTGACTTTAACTTATCGCTCACTTCCATTTAAAGTAAAGTTTTAATAAAGGTAAACCGTTTATTCGTCCGACAAAGTCCTGCCTTTAACTATTGCCAAGTTGTAATAATGGCCCTTAGAATGGCAAACTTTACAACATATAATTTTTTCAGGTCAAAAAAACTTATCAGGAATTAAGGGTCAAAACAATTATGTAAACAAATCAGTGGTTTTTAGTTATTCACAAATTCGTATCGAAAAATTTTGTTTTTTTATGAAATACTAGACCACACCAATCCCAACGAAATAAATTAAAGAAATGTACATTGAAAAAAAACGCAGTTCCTTCTTCATGTACCAAAAATAACTAATAAAAGAACTGACATAGGGAAACTATTAATTTCATTTTGGTTACACTGAAAATAAATTTCGATTGTAAACAATTTTCTGGCGGAATTGAAGAGGACACGGAGTAAAAATAATATGTTTTAATTTTCCTTTATCTTCATAACAATGGGGTAGCACAGCACATCGGGTGATGCTAGGCTAATTGCAAATTGCTTTGTGTAGGGGGTGTAAGTTTCCTCTCCTCCTATACCACCAGGATTTTGTTGAAAAGCGCAATTTAACCTAAAAATTAAGTCTCGTTTTTGTTATTCTTCAGATATAGGAAAATTAATAATTGCTTTGTATGGGTAGGGTTGTTATCCCTCCTCTTTTTCCCGAACACGGACGGGAAATAATTGGCATTGGACATCGAATTCTATATTTTTAGCTTTTTTTTGTTTTTCGTGCAATTTTTAAAAACATTTCGGCACATTCTTCATCAAATAGGATATTACTAACAAAATCTTTTGTTTTATTAATAATATTTTGTCTACTTGAAAAATTATCATTCTTTGAGTGTAATTTTGTTTATGTATGTTCCATGAAATATTGGTGGAACAGTAAGGATCTTGGAAATGAACTCTTACCAGCTTAATTATTTATAAGAAAGGTACTTTTTGTTTTATTTAAAAAAAAATTTGGGAACTACGTAAAGTTATCATTGTTGAAAAAAGATTCATATTTCAATATATCGATATTTTTATTCGATATATATCGATGCCGATCGATATTTAGAAATATATCGATATCAATATATATCGATAAATTTTTTTCACTTGCCCGTCCCTGGTCGGTAGCTTGCTGAGAGCATTCATGCGTATTCTTACCCTCTTTTCATTTAGTCGTCGATGAGACAGGGATAAATTCACATGAGGCGGATGCTTACATATTTTTTTATATATATTTTTTTTTTTGAAGAATATTTATACAGCAAACACTCGTGTTTCATTTCAAATTGATGATGATATGCTAAAAATATTTTATCACATTTAAAACACGTTTTATTATTGAAATAAATTCAGTTAAGTGCGATTTGGACTCGTACACCAAGGTACACGAATACTTTATGCATAAATCCCTTTTTGGCTTTTGGCGATTTTCGTTTATTTTAAGGGTCTTTTTTATTGTTTTCGTTTAAGGATTTTTTCGGACGAAGTTTGTGGTATTTTTTTGTGATTTTTACCCTTTTTCGGCTACTATATATACAAATTTCAAAAAAGTAGCAAAAACATGTCCGCTTGTTTTTTGTTCTTATGATGATGCTTTTGATATTTGGTGTATACCTTAGTTAGATCCGAGGTTACCGAATTCACTCGTTTTACCCCTTATCTTTTGAATTTCTTGAAATCCCTTCTTAGTGGATCCGTGCATCGAAAAAGAAACCTACATACAACATTTTTTTCTGTTCAAAATATTCATTTAAAGTACATAACAAATTTGGAACGATTTTCCGTCATCCCACGTCAAATTTGGTTTGAAAACAGACCGGTTTCGGCTATGTGCCATCTTCAGTGTTCTATTGTTTAGTATTCAATAGAACACTGAAGATGGCACATAGCCGAAACCGGTCTGTTTTCAAACCAAATTTGACGTGGGATGACGGAAAATCGTTCCAAATTCAAAAAACCCCGTCGGAAGAAAAACACAACACTCTACATAACAAATAGTTGTGCAGGAAAAAAGTACCAAAAAGAGCTCCTAGTTTTACGCGATATATATCCAAACATCAGAAACTTACCAATTGCATTTGAGGGCTTTTAAAGGAGAGGAGAAAACATTTTAAATTTCATTTCTATCTTTGTTATATTAGGAGATAAACGGCTAACCAAAATTATATTTTTACACTTTTTCGGCTTCTAAATGTACAAATTTCAAAAAAGTACCAAAGACTTGTCCGCTCATTCTTCTATCTTATTATGATGCTTTTGAAATTTTAGCTCTACCTTACTTAGATTCGGAGATATAAGATTACCGATTTCACCCGTTTGTACCCCTTTTAATCCCCTTAGAATTTAAGTGTTCAAAAATCTCTTCTTAGTGCATATATATAAATATATTCATTCAGTATTCATTCATTCATAGCAATGTGAATAGAAAATAGTTGTATGGAAAAAAATACCAAAAAGGGCTACCAATTGTAACCGTTATATATTCGAATTTCAAAAAAGTGCCAAAATGTTTGGGGGCTTCGTAAGGAGAGAAGAATGCATTTTAAATTTAATGTACACCTTGATTAATTTAGAAGATAAAAAGTTAACAAAAAAAGTACCAAAATTATATTTTTACCCTTTTTCGGCCCATAAATGTACAAATTTTATAAACTAGCAAACTTAGTTTTCTATCTTATCATGATGCTTTTAGAATTTTATGTCTACCTTACTTAGATTCACAGATATAAAGTTACCGATTTTACCCGTTTTTATCCCTTTTAATCCCCTTAGAATTTAAATTTTCAAAAATCCCTTCTTAATGAATATATACAATCATATGCATTCAGTTTGTATATCAATGTGATTAAAAAGAGTTGTATGGAAAAATGTACCAAACAGAGCTACCAATTTACCCCTTATGTATTCGAATTTCAAAAAAGTACCAAAATGTGCTTGAGGGCTTCGTAAGCACGGAATAATGTATTTCAAATTTAATGTCTATCTTCATTAGTTTAGGAGATAAACGGTTAACAAAAAAGTACCAAAATTGTATTTTTACCCTATTTCGGTCCCTAAATGTACAAATTTTATAAAAGTATCAAACACCTGTCCGTTCATTATTTTATCTTATTATAATACTTTTGGAATTTTATGTTTTTTATATTTTATGTTCGAAGATATAAAGTTACCGATTTTACGGAGGTCATTTTGTTGATATTTGTATGGGAATATATAGCAAAATCTAAATGCCATATCTCCGGAACGACTACGCCGATTTCGTGCAAACTTCACACAAGCCATCTACGGAGTATTTTCAACGTACTATGAAATTTTGGTTGAAATCGCTCGACCTGTTTCCACAGTAAGTGGTGACATCAAAGTGTACACTTCTTTTTATATATGTGACGCGCAAAATAGAAAGGGACCTAAGGGTAAAAACCGGTTTTTCTAATCTACATATATATTATATAGATTAGAAAAAAAAACTTTTTCTAAAAGGTTTAAACAGATTGAAAACTGCAATAACTTAAACTTTTAAAAAATATTATTAAAGACAGATGTGTTACGGACAAAATAAATGTCGATTTCATGTACAATGAAGTGAAGGAGCTCAATTGTTAAAAATCACAATTTCCATACAACGCACAGACAAACTAAAATTTGACTGTTGAATGAAATTGTGATTCTTATCAATTGAGTTCCTTCGCTTAATTATGAATAAAATAAAAAAAAATTTCCATCGATTTTCATGATTTAAGCGTAGTACGCAGCTCTTACGGAAATCCAGGTTTGTAGTTTTACATTTATTTATACACGGAAAAATAATCGTGTAGAATACTGTACAGAATTTTGTTTGCATACACACAGATATACATATATATTTTTAATTTACAACACACAAAAGCAGTTAAAATTAATTACAATGTACGAAAGATTAGAAATGCCAAAAATTCTGTGATGAAACAATTGCATGAACATTAATTTTTGTTTCAGTTGACGGAAACAATTATCCACTTATATCATGCCTTATAACATGCCTGTAAATGTCAAAAGTCAGTGTACTTTTCTTTTGGAACTGCGTACTAGCAAACGGAAATTTCTTTAAGAAATCTACCAACCTGAATTTCATTTTGTTTTTGGGCATGCTTCTTATGGCAGCCTGAATTTCAGGCAGAGGTGCGTACTAGGCTTTTTGAATTATTTTTTTCGCAACACATCTGTCTTTAACCGCCAGTTTTTGACTCAGTAATTAAATATTTATTTAGTTAGTTTTCATATAAATTTAAATTGTAATTAAATACAACTTCTGTTTTTCAGTTGTATTTAGTTGTTCTTATTTAATTGTGACAAAAATATGGTAGCACCATAAAATACCACAAATATCCCCTAAGTTTCCCAAAAAAAAGCAGCTGTTCAACATAAAGAAAGAAAAATTCCAACAATGTATATTTCTTCATTCAGGAAATAAGAATAATGAAGAGTTTCTGCAATGTTTTAAAATAATAAAAACAGCTTACAAAATCACAAAAAGACAAATATAGACAAAGAAAGCCCAAATTTCTCTACAACAAAAGTTGAATTGTTAGCGGCCACAATTTCCTGTTTCCACAAGAACAAGAAGCAGTCAAAATCATATGGTAATTTATAGAACTTAATTATTATTTAATTACACTAGGTTGGACAATTAATTATTATTTAAATATGCAGCCAAAAAGAAAATTTCGTATTTAATTATAACTTAAAAATAATTACAACTTAATTATCAAGTCAAAAAGTGGAGGTAAGAATATTATTTAAAATATTTAGTTAGTGCAGTTTTAAATTTCTTCATTAATGAGTAAACTGAAAACTTTACTCTCAAAAGAAGCTATTGCTCAATAAAGTACGCGAACGGAAAAATAGTAAAAATTCGTAAAATTAATGAAACAGTTGATAGTAAATAAATGTAGTGTTGAAAAACATTTACATTTTTGACTACTCAACTCTTTTTCTTATTGGTAATCGATATAATACTTTTTATAACACGAAAATTTTAAGAAAATATAAATAATTCATTTTATGTAATCTCTTTCATTTGTTTTTTTATTTATACTTTATTTGATTTTTCTAACTTGTGTCTAAATAAATTTATTTAAAAATACGTGATAATTTATGTTTACTATTGATTACATTTTAAACAAGTGTAGTACTAAGTAGTCAAGTGTTTAGCACTTTCACATCACTAACAAATTAAAGTAGTACAAACAAAACAAAACAAATGTTTTCTAAAACTTTTATTTCCTTTTTTAATGGTAAGTGCTTGAAGTAACAATGAATAAATAAAATAAGAATGTATCATAATAATTATTAACTTTCTATTTTTGTTCCAGTTTTATTTAATTTTTACCTTTTTCGCTATTTTCTCAAAAATTATATACTTTTTGCTTACTTTGGTTTGTTTACCATTTGCATCATATGTATGTTTCTCATTTTACTAAATTTTACTAGCAAAAATTTCTGCAGTAAAAATTTGTTCATAAATACTCAGTCAAGAACTGTCACTTTACTCTCCCAATTTGTGTTCTCATTTACTGTATTTAGTGTAAACGAACGCAATTTAGTAAAAACCAGTAAAGTAAAGTAAAAAAAATTTAAAAACTTTTGGGTAGTCGAACGCACATTAAGACACCACTGATTTGTTTACCTAATTGTATTAAGATACTTTGAAGGTAATTTTATCTTGCATCTGTTGCTATTTTGTTGGTCAAAAGCGATCATACTGTTCTCGAGGTAAAGTGAAATATATTGTTGCTCCCAGTGGAAATATTAGATATGCCCGTAAATACAATATGTAAGTAATAGGAAAAAAACTGAGGACACAGTCGATTTTTAGCGCTTCAAACTGATTAGAAAAATTTTAGTTTTTGTAAGTCTGTCTATATTTTAAAATAATTTTTCTTAGAAAATAATGTGATAACCTCTTAGTAAAGTATAATGTGAGAACCTCTTAGTAAGTAAATTGTATTAAAACAATTAAAGATGAGGTTTTTGAGATATTTGAATTTTATTTTATTTTTGCAATACTTCTGCATGGAACCTGTGTAGTTTTAGTATTAGTTCTTGAAACCTTAGCACTCAAGCTTTTCATAAGTACATATTTTATTTGTTCAAATCACATTGGTACGTGAAATATTGGTCCATAAAGTCTTATTCAGGTCCATTGACATGCATGCGACAATCGGTTCGTAAATTTTTGGAATTAGTCTGATTTTAAAATACTTATAGTCAATACAAAAGAAAGTCCGTTCAAGTTTTGCCATCATCGGAACGCGATCGCAATACAAAGAGGAGTCGGCGACTAGCTATCTGCCGGGGAAAATGTTTTATTTTGTTAACTATTTACAAAAAACTAATTTAAAACAAAATAATTAAATAAATTATCTATACATGTTACATTATATATAGATTGAAAGTGTATCATTTATATTTTTAATTTTAAAAAGAATTCTCGCATCGTTTTCAAATGTAAGACATTTTTACGGCGTTACTGAAAAACTTTTCACAAAATGTTATTACAGAAAATAGCTTTACAGATGGTTCTCGCAACGTCGAGGTATAGAAACACTTGATTAATAAAACTAATTTTTTGTTTCAATTTACATAGTTTTCTTTCAATTCGCACGTTTCATGCGAGATATTTTACGATGCGAGAAATACAGAAACGAAGCACAGAAATCAAAAAACAATACCTTAAACCAAATAATAATTTACAAAATTAAGATTTCCTTTAATATATGTAAGCAGCACCTGCATAAAAACTATTTTAAAATGGCTTTTTTGAAATAATCTGAGAAAAAAATCCTCGACAAAAGCTTCAATTTCAATTATACTCCCACAGTGATAATATATATTTGTCAAAAGATAAACTTCGGTACCCATAATTCCTAAATTTAAATAAGAGGCAAGGCATATTCATTACAGGTACCACCATAACTAAAACAAATACAACACCAAAAAACACATGTATTTTGTTAGTAGAAATACACCAGAAATATGTCAAAGCCATTATCTGTGAGTCGCACACATTCATAAGCTCTCTCAAATTTACTAACACATGCCCGTTGTTGATAAAAAAAACTCCCGGACATGTGTCAAAATCTATTGTCTGTGTGACGCACACATTTTCAAATTTACAAAAACAGCTGTTCTTGTAGTGGTACCTGTTCAATCTACCTTGATAAGAGGTAATCACAAAGAGAATCACTTAAAATGAGATTGTTAAGTGTTTTTGCAAATGCTGAAAAATTAAACTACTCAGTTGATATCTATTTTTTCTTTTCAATTTCAACTATGTGTTTTGTTTTTGTTTTATCATAAAAAAGCGAATGCGACCTGCTTGTTTGAAAACGAGCATACAACTGAATGAAATTATAGTTTATTACCAGGGATGATAAATGAAAAAAATCATTTCGTACCAATGAGCTTCTAAAATAGTATTTTTAGGCTCAAATAGTACTAAAATATTTTTGAAATGTTGTAACCAAGTAAGCCACATGATTTTTATTGATTTTATGTGCTCATTGTGTCAAAGATCAAGTATGGTTTAGTTTTCTAAAAATATTTTTGATAAACTCTTTTTCAAATAATGGTGCCAAAAATCAAACAATTTAAATTTCAATTTATCTCAATGAAACTTCACTTCTGCCATATAACAAGGAACCTACTTATTAATTTCTTTATTCTTATAAACTTGATGTTTGCGACATTTCTGTGGCATTCCTGAATAAATGCGTAAGTCAACTTACATAGATTTTGAGTTATTACTGCGACATAGCTTTATATTAAGCGTTCCTTCCATGAGAGTAAAAATTTTCGGAATATCATGGACTAGTCTCGATATTTTTTTATTTTTTATGCACAACAACCTGACTTCTGTAGTGATTCCATAAATTTTCAGCAATAACGACTTAAGTATTCCTGTGTGATGGATTATTTAAACACACAAGCAGAGATACTATGTTATTATCTAAGCACATTTTGAAATCTTTTTAAATACATAGTTTGTTCTACTTTACTTAGTACATTTATTTATGCCGACATATGCGGTTTATGCATCCTTGCTAGGATCTTGTTCTTAAGTTATTTTTGTCTGAAATTTTTACACAACGTTATTTTAGCAAATATATGCCGAGTGTTAAAAAAATGAAAAATGTTCATACCGTGGACATAAATTCAGAAGAATTTTGTTTTTGCTCTACTAAAAAAATCTGTTTTAAGACATACGCCTTTATTCAAGAAAACCAATGATTTGTTTATAGAATATGGAGTTTAACATTAAGCTACTCCATCAGCATCGCTGTTGATATTTGGCCTTGAACACTAACAAGCAAATATTATAAGCTGGGGTGTTGCTCCGTTATTCGAAACGAAAGAAAATGCTTTCGAATTGCAATGTAAATATGTAACATGAAAATTCGAACAGTTTTCTTTTCGAAACGAATTACAAAGTAACCTCCCTGTTCTCTCAAGACCATATGTTATGTATTCTACTTCAATAAGTACAGAAATCCACTCACGAAATAATCGCCTAAGTAGACTTAAGAGAATTAAGTTAAGTTTAAGGATACCACCCAAAAAGTTGGAAAAGCTTACAAATAGTACCAAATGAGTCACGGGGGTACCATCGTACTTTTTTGGTTTCAATAGTACCAAAAAAAGTACAATTGTACCATCTTTATCATCGCTGTTTATTACACTCGTTGCAGTGAGTTTCGTTACCAGGCGTGTTCATGGTATAATAACATACAAGGTAGCCCTGGAACACCAGCTGATTAGTTTTTTATTTTGGTACGAACTTTCAAATCTTGTGTATATGTGAAATAGCTACGTTGCACACACAATACCACACGTATGTTCGCTGCTTATGTTATACAAACACACACATACCCTCTCTATTAATGTTTGACATTTCGTACCCCAAATGTACATTTGTAATAGTTATGCGGCTACCTGTTATATTATTCTACCATGGTTGTGTTGTATATGTAAAAATGGCGAAAAGTATTCGGGCACCGGTGGCGTAGCATGATGATATCTGATTTAAATTGTGCTGTTTAAGAGATGGACCACGTAGAAATAAACAATGCTTCAAATCAAATAATACTTTAAACAAATTTTAATTTATTGTTATATAAGTAGCACCTGCTTTAAAACGCTTAAAAATTTTGGTTTTTATGCAATACGAAGGTTTAATGAACCGCTGAAAGCGGCTTGAAAAAACCTTTCAAGTGGTGTACTCTTTTGTATACGTTGCCTTGGGAGAAAATATGCAAAAAACTACAAAAATAGAACTTTTTTAGTCACGTTCCAGCTCACGAACGTTAATCGCTAGACTTATAAAATGGTTTGGGAATCCTTATTAAAAAAACCGATCTTTAATTTGAGAGGGGTAACAAAAATGTTTTTCTTTGAGTCGCTTTAATGTACATACATTGTGAAAGAAAACATGTTTTCTGTTTTCACTTCTTTGAAACTATGGTTTCTAGCACTCACATCTCTAACGTATTTAAGAATAGTAAAAAGTGAAAGTGACTTTGCCTACTTCCATTCAAAACCCATTAATATTCCACAATTTACACTTCGCGATATCTCTAATCCTTTCATAGAAACGTGTGCCCAACCATTTAAGTCTGTTTCGTTGCAATCTCGGACAATAACAGTTAATGTGCTGAATAGTATCACGCTCGTCTACATCCTCGCCCAACCTTCAAAAATCTGGGGTGCTAGTTTCCAAAATGCTGGTTCTCGCTCAAATCGAGCAGTGAGCAGTTAACGTACATATCTATCAAGACACTTACAACCTTCCTGCTCATATTTAGTAGTAATTCGGATCTTTTCAAGTTAAGGCTTAGCCACAAGGTCCTCGAGACTTTACAATACAGCCTGTCACCAGGAACTATTAATTCTATCCAAAACCCAATTACTGACCTTCCTAAGAAGTGACAGAACGGCAATTTTACCGATCCATCTCTGACTGCCTCATCTAACGTCGAACCTGTTCTTGATAGTTCGTCGGCGTTTCATTTACCTCAACATTACAGTAACTAAAGGTATCCAGAAATCAAACAATTTGTTTTTTATTTCATCTCAACGGCACCTATTTAAAATTTAAGATTGTATATGTGCTTAATTAAAATTAATTCAAACTTACCTTTTAATTTCTGATATATTTTTCTTGCATTTTTATTTTCTTCTAAGTGTAATGCGGCAACAGTATATTTAACTTCCGTAGACATCTGTTTCAATGAGTTATGCGAGTTATACATGGTGTGTGCTACTTTCTTATACGAATCAGATGATACTAAGAAAGAGTTCGTTTTTATAATAGTTTGTGTTTATACTTTTTGTAATTCATAACCTACTATTCTTTCTGACTGGATCTTATTTATGTATGCATACATAAACTTAATCTTAATTACTTTTTTAAAATTAATCAATTTGGAATGTGTCTTCCATATTTTTAGTTATTCAGGTACTTGTGTTACTATTGTTTCGCAATAACGTAATGGGAATAACCTGCAAATAAACAACAAAATAAATAAATAAATGAAATGTGAGATTGTATTTTAATTGATTACGTTTGCGATGAACAATTAAATATCTTTAATTGTAGATAAAATTGTAAAAAACAAATAGCAGAACGAATTGTCAAGTGTTCAAAAAATAATGGGAATCTTAATATTTCTTTAGACATTTTTATTGATTTCAATTTCGTTCCCTTCAAAGTAATCATCGTCAAATATACTCTTTTAATGCACTTGTGTAAAGGCTTTTCTAAACTTGCAATCATTTCAGGAATAAAGCTAACTGATCACTGGTTCTGTTTTTTTAAATTACTTAGAAGTAACAACGATTGAGCGAAAGAAAATATGGCGTGAATACTAAATGACGTGTAACATTTTTAGCTGGCGAAAATAGACTGTTAAAACAATCAAAACTGTTGCAACTTTAAAGTAAGACCAGGATATTTCTTTCAAGAAATCAGACACAGCACGGAATATTTACAAAATATCGTTATTTGTAAAACACACTGTTCGTTTAAAATTTGGATGTGCTGTACTTTTAGTCAAACCAGTTAATTTCGAGCGCCACTGGTGTCCGAATATATCAATAAGGCTTAAAATAGCGAAAATGCGGTGATTCTTTTTTAGTTGTTATTTTTTTTTTAAATAGAACCTATTTTATTTTTTTGCAAATTATTATTCCATTTTATAGTAAAAATTAAACTACAAGACAACTGCTATAACTACAAAATTTCCCGATTGATGATCTAATTTCAAATTCCATTTTCTTTTATTTTATTTTTTGTTGCACTCTATTATTTCACTTTACAGTAAAAATTAAAGTGCAAGAGGATTTTGCTATATCAAATTTCAAATTCCATTTTTAATGGCACCTTCAAGGTCGATATATAAGTACTGTGCATCAGCAGATATGTTCGGCAATTTTGCTATCAAATTGTAGTGTATTTTACCAATCCACTCACATTTTAATATTCGCTTTGTGTTTTTCTCATACATTTTTTGGCACCACAATTCCCAAAAAAAGTTGCTTTGTTGTATCAATTCGCCGATAATATACCTTATAGATCTACCTTGGGCACCTTTTTCTAAAAACTCTTTTAGGAACATTTTGTTTAATTTTCCAATGGGTACACTGGCTATAACATATTGGCCCAATTCACAATCTTGTGCAAATGGTCTTGCATCGTAGCATTTGCAAATTGGTATAGTATATTGATACTCACCACTTAACAATTGTCAATATAACATACCATTTTGCAAATGCAACGATGCAAGACCATTTGCTTAATATTGTGAATTCGGCTATTGTATACTGGCCTTATTGATAAATTTTTTTTTGTATATATGTAACTATATTTTTATAATATTTAACTACGAAACTGACGTTTTTAAACTGAAATGGCAACTGTAATTAACTTCCTATGAACTTGGCAATATCCAACTAACATATAATAAATAATATAATAAAAAGTTAATTAGTTAACCAATCCCATGGAACTGCTATATTAATTTATGACAAACCATTTTATAGTTTTGATTTTATATAACACAAGCTAGTTGCATTGTATCATATCGATGCTACATCCAAACATTACTTAGGCCCAAATTAACAGTCATTAGTTAGCTAATGACAATAGTTTAGTCAATGATATTTTATTCACACATCATTGTTTACCATTAGTTAAACCGTCAAATGCCATTGGTTAACAATTAGTTAGATGCTTTGGAACATGGTGCAATAATATGCATGTTGCAGCATAACGTCAGCTGATTATTTTTTGTTCTGGTAGTTTTGTACATAAGTAACATCTAACACGTGTATTTTTTTGACAAGCATTATCTAGTTTTTTTGTTGTATTTGTTGAACCTGCATACTTATTACACCATGTTGTTGAAATTATTACACGCATATAGCATACTTTTAGGAGCGACAAAAAATATTTGCTGCATTAGATTTATATGCTTAAAATTTTTTTAATTGCCGCCTTAAGATGTGAAATATTATTTATTTCTTTATTTTTGCTTGTTTATTTATATTTGGTAGCCCTAGTCTGTACCCATATTAAAAATTTTTGTTAAACAATACAATGTAAATATGAAGTTTTAGTTAAACAATAGTTATCATTTTAGTTTACTAATAATTAACTAATGACTGTAAATTCGGGCCTTAGTTGACCAAGTTTTAATATGGCTTACTAAATGTTTCAATAACACTACTCAACACTGAAAAATAAACTGACCTTTCAACGTGCCCTATGATTTTCCACACTAATGGCTAATAAATCAGTGAACGTCTAAACGCTAATTTTGTTAAACTAAAATTTAAATGTAGTTTAAACTCAACAACAGCAAATCACTTCCGCATGTATTGTCCCAAGTTTAAATAATAATAATGTAGCAGCGCCACGATAAATGTTAAAAATTGCTGGTTTTGTAGTGGGATATCGATCAAAAACATATGGTTTGTATTGGTAGTTTAAACGCCCAACTTTATATGTTTAATATATGGTTTATATGTATGTTTACTGATTTATAGATTTGCTGGTTTAAACCAAAAAGAGAGATTAACTTGTACTGATTTAATAGCCCTAAACTGCATAAAACTGCATCATTAGAACTTTTACACCACATCACAATTAGTAGTAACATGCACTTTTTTATTTTTATGATAAATATGCAGTTTTTTTTTGCTATTTCTCTATCTTTTTCAAAATTAAATATCAAAATGATCATACGTTTTCATAGAATCTTAATATTTGCAAAACTTCCTGTCATTTGAGCTTTATTTCATTTATAGTTTGTGTCAGGATAACTGAGTTTCATGGGAATAAAGTTAGAAATGTGCTTTTTTGAGTTATTTCTATACTTTCTATTCTATAACTTTTATATTCGCAAATAACTTTTTCGATTGGGCAAAAAAAGTTTGTATCCTTCAGGTAGTTCATGAGATACATATAAGAAAAACAAATTAAATTGTTATTTTATATTTTTATTATTTTTTGGAATGATATACCACAAAGAAATCGAATTAAGTTTAAAACTAAGAACTCTTTTGAAAAAATATGCATTAAAAATAAATACACTACTCAACGCTGAAGCCAACTTTTCATCATGTCCGTATGATTGGCCACACTAAACAATATAAAACGGCATCATTCAAATTTTTGCACTTTAACTATTTTAATATAAATATCAGCCTTATCGTCAAAAAAAGAATGAGATGAAATTGTAAAGTGTTTTTCATATATCTCAGTAACTACCTAATGGAATGCGAATGTAAAACTTTTTGAGACAAAACTCAAACATAACTGAAAAAATTACATTTCTAAATTCCTTGCGATGAAACTCACTTATTCTGACTCAAACTATAAACAAAATTATACTCAAAAGAAAAAAAATCTTGTTCCCGACACGAATATGCAAAAATATCTTATGATTTGAGGTCCAATTTTAAAGAATTTACACAAAAATGACAATATTTGGTATTTGTTTTTACAATTTTTCCAAAAACTTTTTTACGATATAACACAAAATCTGTACGTGCTGGACATTTTTTAATGTCAGATCCTTCTTAAGGGACCTTAAGACATTTCGCATCACATAGAGCCGTGTCAGTTTAATTATTTTCCCCTCAATTTGTCGAGTAGTGTAATGTAATCTAGAAGGAAATTTTTAAAAATTTTTTGTTGGGACGAAGAAAATAACCAATTTACAGACAAACTCTAGGTAACGACATGCTGCGCAACTGACATTTCAGTGAGATATTGCAAGTTTTCTTTCGACTTCAATTTGCAGTTTCAAATTTGACGGAACATAAAACATTCATTAAAATACATATTTATAATTATCACCAGTAATGCTGACTTTAGACGACATGTATTTTACATCTGACTTGTCAAATTTCCCACTGCAAAAGTGATACATGCCGTGTGAAACATATGAAACATTGTCAGATGACATTTACAGAAGCAAAGTCAGATGAAAAATTTTCAATTAGAGCGTGTTCTATTTTCATCTGACAACGCATCTGACATCAGCTGTATTAAATTACCAAAGGTGTGGTTTGGCTGAAAAAACATTAAAAAGCAAAGAGCGCTTTATATATTTACGAAAATTGTGCAAAAACTCAGCTGTTGTGAATACTCAGAGGTTATGTCAGATGTAATTGCACATGTACGTGTGAAAGCAAATATTATAAACCGTCTGTAAATTGACAATTTTGACAAACATGAGAAGTTACATATGTCTCACACACCTAACAAGCCATATGTAAAAAACATGTCGTCTAAAGTCAGCATAAGACGAAACAGCACAGGACATGAAATATGACAGTTAAAACAAAATCAGCCATATGTAGTTCCAAAAATAGTACTCGTAATAAAGAAATGTAAGACAATAGCATTCCGGCGTTATCGGTTCTTCATTGAGCTAAACTATTTAAAACTAACAAAAATATGATATTTAACACCAGCGTTGTCAATTTAGCATATTTAATGCTAACTAGATCTAGTATTTTTTTAACCCACTAGCATGAAAAAATGTTTAAAGCAAATATAAATTTGTTCAGCATTTTTCCAAAATTATTTACTGCCTCTTTAGTGTTGCCATAAGATGAAGAAGTAAAAGTACTAGATTTCAAAATAAAAAGTGCTAAAATGTTCTACGGCACATATAAAAAAGTGCTAAGACTATCTAAAATTTTTAGTTTCACGTTTTTCTTAGATATGTATATATTTTTTAAGATTTGAATACAGGTGCTAATGAAGTATTAACAAAGAAAATATGCTTATTTATACAAAAAGCTTAAAAGACAAGTTCAGATGAACCGATTCCTTTTACACTGATGCAGAAATGCCATTCGCATAAATTGTATAGTTCTACTAATAAACCCACACTACTTATTCTTATAACTGACAGCTAAAGTTTTGCGCTTCTTTTAGTTTTGAGTTTGCTTTTCATTAAACCGAGTAAACTAAATTTGGGTGCTTCTACGTAAAGAGGTACTATCGACGGCTACATAAAAAAATTAGATATAATTTGAAAATTTGCAGGAAGTATCAAACATATTTAATAATAAATAAAGTATATTTTTTTTACCAATAAATAGCAAAACCTAAATTAGCTTAGCTTAGTCATAACTTCATGTTTACCTAGAAAAAATTACGTAGTTTTTGTCCCTAGTATTTTAATTTTCCTCCTCTGCACATTTTTCGTCCGTTTAAAAATGCCGGCAAAATACATTGACGCTGCAAATTTAAATACAGTAATTTTGACACAGCTGCACAATAAACTTTTCACGATTTTTTGGGCACATAAGTCAAAAATGCTGTTAGCTTAAATGTACTTACGTGCCTTAATGTGCACGTAAACACAATTATTTAGTGTGTGCAGTTAACTTTGATTTTTTATATAAAAATAGTTAAAAACTGCCAAAAAATATGTTAAATGTACAGGTAAACAAAAACTTAAAAAAGGATTTTGAAGAATAATAACAGAAAACAAATATTTTATGCAGTTAACTCAAAATGTAGCTAAGATTGATTTTTTGTATGAAAATAATTTTAAAATGCCAAAAATTTAAGCCATTTATCTTAAAAGTGCAGGTATAGTAAGTGCACTTAAAAAAAGAATTTGTATGGGATTTTAAGGAATAGTGACACCAAATAATTATTTTGTGCAGTTAAGTCAAAAGTGCTCTTAAACAAAAGGCAGTTAAATCAAAACTAATGTAGCAGAGCATTTGCTTTGAAGTGAAACTTTTTAATGAAAACGTGTCTTCCCTGCCGTATTTCCCATGCTTCATCAGGTATCAGGGTAGAAACTTCGCGTCCAGGGTAGATAAGGAAGTGAGATATTACTGCTTTATTAGTACTTCACGTAAATTATTTTACGTTAAACTAACACATAGCCACTATATACGTTACCCGCGTTTTAACGCGTTAAAAATGTGTGCCTTATTTAATATGAATTTTGTATAGAGTATCTCCCCTGTATAGAGTATCACCCTGTATAGAGTATCTTCCCTGGTCACTTAAAATACAGAATACCTAAATACGTACTACTATCTTGGAAAAAATTATTTTTTTTAATATTTTTATCACGCCGCCCTTCCTAATATCAGATAACCTCTTAACGTAGAATGAATGAATACGATTTAAGCATTTAGATTACTCTTTTTAAAAAGCCGTAGCAAAAAAACTACTATTCTTTAAATTGCATATTAATGGAATAGTTAAACTGAAATGCTTTTACGCAATTATATTCAGCTTTTTACAGCAGAGCCATACATTAGGGATAGGAAAAAAATATCGATATTTTCTTTAAAATATATCGATATATTTCGTAGATATTTTTAATTTCGAAATCTCGATATTTTTTTCCAAATATATCGACAGTATCAAATTCGATTTTTTTGCTTTGGTTTTGTTTTTCGTGCAATTTTTAAAAACATTTTGGCACAGTCTTCATCAAGTAGAATATTACTAACAAAATCTTTCGTTTTATTAATAATATTTTGTCTATTCGAAAAATTATCATTCTTTGAGTGTAATTTTTTTGATGTATGTTCCATGAAATATTGGTGGAACATTAAGCATCTTGGAAATTTACTCTTTCCAGCTTAATTATTTATAAGAAATGTACTTTTCTTGTTTTATTTAAAAAAAATTTTTTGAGGACTACGTATAAATTATCATTGTTGAAAAATATCGATATTTCGATATATCGATATCTTTATTCGATATATATCGATGCCGATCGGTATTTAAAAATATATCTATATCGATATATTTTTTCACTTGCCCATCCCTACTAAGTATATAGCACTAGTAACATTACCCACTTTCCGAACAAAAATTTATTTAATCTATAATTTTGTTAATACCTTCGTTATTTGGTTTAAGGTATTATCAATGGAAAATAAATTGATTCATTAAAATAAAAAAGTGGAAAAGGTGGTAAGTAATTTTGAAAAAGTGCTAAATTAGCACTTAGCACTTTTTTGAAAACTTTTACTGCTAACTGAGATAAGAAAATTGCTTAATCTAGCACTAAAAATGCTAAAATGGCAACCCTGCCAGTGAAGCTAATAAAAGCGCGTTAAAAATATACTTACGCTTTACATATATTTTATCAAAAAAGTACAATTAAAATTGTATATAAAACAGCTAAGTCAAATATTTTTGTTTGCATTTAAAATTTGAATTTCAAATATAACAAAACCGATTTGCTTTCATGACACCAAATGAAAGAAGTGGGATAGAGAAACGAAAATCAGTTTTCTTTCGCTTAGAATGCGCATGAAAACAATTCTTAGATATAGTGGAAGAGGCAGTTAGCCTTTTTTTGCATATTTTCTTTGCGTTTGAATTTTAATGTATTACTTTAATTTTTTACTGGATGTACAAATATCCAAATGTGATGTTCCACAGGAAAAGGGAACTTATCTTCCCAAAATCCATTTTTTATATTTTCTAAAATTACGCATCATTGCTAACAAAAATAAGTCTCGGTTATAGCATTTTTAAGTTCCAGTATGGTAATATCAAGTTTTGAAATATTGTTGTTCAAAGTTCATACATTTTTCAAACTTTTCCTAAACAATGATGCATACATAGTGTTCCGTTTTATATAATCTCCATTTAATAATCGAGTTTAAGTCGATTGTAGAACGTTCAGTATATGACTCAGTAGTATTGCCAACTTTAACCTTAAATTTACCTAAACGTCTGTGTTTAAGGTGGAGGTACATACCACGCGTTACGCGGCAACGCTTTTCTTACTTTTCGAACTTTTAACGCTTTAATAATGGCAAGTTACAAACCACGCTTTTGATGCTCTTCTGCTTATACAATTTCAAGCCTTTGCCGGCTATACTTTGTCTTGCCTTTAAGTTTTATTTTTCTTTATATATTTAATGCAGTTTTCATCCATTTTTTAATAAAGAAATTAATTTATAATAATTTATTTCCATTAAACACACATTTTAGCATATGAATCTGGCAGCACTACCTGTCATTTTGTATACGAGCGTGAAAGCTGAAAGTCCATAGCACGCGTTACATACGGTAACGCGTTATAAGCGGCTGTCAAAAAAGTAGAATCAGTGTAAATGTATGTGACGAGTTACATAGCACAAAGCGTAAAACGCTTGACGCGAAAAGTAGGTTTACTTTCTACTTTTGTATGCGTCGCATGGAACATGAAAAAATGACAGCTGTTTTTGATAGCCAGGGATGACAAATTATATTATATTTTCAATGTTATCGATAAATATGTTTGTATGGTGGATTATTTTTTAACATTTTTTTACAAAAAAGAAGTCTTTAATAAAAAACCCTATTGCAATAGAGTTTACAAATGTTTTCAAGAATAAAATACATTAAAATTAATTTTTTAACACAATTCTTTCATCAACAAAATTTTCATTTAATTTATCGATTAATTTTATGTAATAAGTTTCATCTCTGTTATGTTTATTCATTTTATCAATTTATCTTTATACTTTATTCAAAATTGTACTGACACGATTAAATTTACTTCAAAGTCAAGAAGAGCCGTTAAGGCCGTTAGTGTTACAATTGTTGCTTTTCGTATAAGAGTTTTACTTAAAAACATAGATTAAATATTTCAGGACTCCCCGGTATTTTTTATAAGCATCCCGGTATTCAGGATTTGTCAATCACGAAAAATACTGGGATTTTCGGGATCAGGATTTCGGGATTGGCATTCCTAATGCGGATTTACTATAATAATGTGCAAAACGGCTGGAAATTTAACTTCCCTTAAATGAGTTCCAGATTTAAACGTTTAAAACGCCGATACGCGTATATATTATTTAGAAAAAAGTATAAAATTTTTCTACAGTGCAATAAGTTTCTTCCTGATCACATAAGAAATTGCGGAAATCGTGGAATTATATTTGTTTGCAAATATTTGCAATGAATTTATGAATATAATGGGACAGAAGGTGTGAAGAACGGTTGCTATCGAACAACAATTGTTTTGTTTAAATTCGTACTTTAAACCAACTTTGACTTTATTACTCATTTATAACCGCCCTATTTATATAGTACGTTTATAAGCATGACTTATTTACAAATAAAGCGTGGTACGGAGTTCTTAAGGAAATTCACATTCCCATAAGACCTGTGTGTAAAAAAAAACTTACGGAGATTCACGTTGGTAAATTCCTTAAATAAATTTCCGTTTGCTAGTACGGAGTTCCAAAAGAAAAGTACACGGAATTTTGTTCATTATTGTCTATAACAGGGATGTTACAAACTATAAGTGGAGACTTTTTTCCATAAACTGAAACAAAACTTAATGTTCATACAATTGTTTGGTCACGGAGTTTTTGACATTTCCTATTTTTCGCAAGTTGTAATTAATTTTTAGTGTTTTTGTGTGTTGTATATTAAAAAATAGAGGAATTTGTGTGTATGCAAACATTATTCTCTACAGAAGGCTAGACAATTATTTTTCCGTGTAGAAATAAATGTGAATTTCCGTAAGAAGTCCGAACCGTAAATTGTTACCACATAATTGTTTTATTGCGACTTATTAACTCACGAAAACTATTCCCAAATAACGCACAATGTTTGAGATTGCCACACTTACAAATGTTTGCTAATAAAAAAATATAAATACATAAATATAGTGAAAAAACATTGATAAAAGAAAATTTCGACAAAAAAACAAATAATTATTTGTTATTTTTGAGAAGTGCTACCAAGTTTTGTATTTTTGTAATGATGTATAATCAGTGAGTTAGTTTATTTGCAAATAGTGTGCGCAAAACGTAGTAATAAATAATATTTTACTGGCGGCACTTTTCACAATATACGATTAAAAGTTAAGGTGGACTTTAAGTTCGGCATACAAAAGTTCCCGTTAAAATCTACGTTAACTTTTAATCGCAGATTGTGAAAAGGAGCGTCAATAGTAAAGTATTAAATATACATTACAAATTAGAATTTATTGTAATTGAACAATTCTCAAAAAAACTTTAGAAATACTATTTTCTTAAACTAATAATTCCTTCCATATTTTCAATCACAAGCTGTCTATCTAAAACTTAATTCGCCCAAATTTTAAACGAACAGTAGATATGAGCGTTAGTCAGCAAATGTTATTAATTAACTTTGAGTAAATATTATCACAACACATGAGACATTATATAAGAGGTATTTATATCAACTTTATTTAAATTAATACGATATATATAAATATGTATGTATTTTCATTATTTATAATTAACAATAAATTCTATAGAGTTGAAAGCCCAAGCCTTCAAAGCTCTCAATTAAAATGATGTGCAACTAATAACAATGAAACAAACGTTTATTACAAACAACTAACTTTACAATAGTTTTAATTTGTTTGTTAACTTCTAACTTTAAAACTGATAAAAAAATTTTCAAATTGGAACTTTTTATATTAATTGAATTACATATTTGCATTGAAAAAAAGTTTAAAAATAATTTTCTTACATACATACTTATAACACATACATACATACATACATCCACACACATATTCATACAGTTACGGACAAAATTGTGCACAAGATTATCGAAATTTTATCAATCTTGGAAAATTTGTTATGTACATAATTTTCGAAACTGTTCAATTTACTCAGATACTATGGCATATTGTTAGTATTATTTGGCAAGATTTGGGAAAACGGAACGCTTCTTATGTAGGTTTCCAGTCAGAATACGTGTGGACAATTATGGCAGGGCCATAATTTATAAAGAAAAATATTAAATTTACATTTATCTGTATAATTTTTTTGTAATAAGCAAAAAGCTATGTATAACTGTAATTTAGAAATTGCGTCCTAGCCTTATATTCCTGCAAGCATTCAAAATTCATACTTTCAGCTCTTCGACCGAATTTTACTGACAGTTTTCAGCATAAACTTGCCGCACGAGCAGTCCCCACATATTCTACATTACATTAACATCTGGCGAACGTGCCAGCCATTCCATAAGCGACACTCCATTTTGCTGAAACCACCTTTTAGTTGATCTGCTACCATGTGCTGGAGCGTTATCTTGCTGAAAGATAAAATTTGTTCACGATGTGCATCTTGATATCTCGCCAACAGTCTCTGAATCCATATGGACCATCAAGATTAAATTTTCTTTCGTCTGAAAAAATTATCCCTTAGAAAAAAAAATTAATATTGATGGTCCAGAGACTATTGGCAGGATTTGAGGAAGGGACCAATATATTTTTCAAAGAGAAATTTCGATGGTGGTTCACTAGTGGTCTGGGGTGCGTTTAACTCAAGTGGAACCCAGGCTTTAGCATTTCCTGCAACTAGAATGGATAGTATGGAGTACCAGCGAGTGCTCTCATGTCAATTGTTGGCATATGATATGGAAGTATCGTGGGGGAGAAGGGTACCCCTCATACAAAGTAATTTTTAATATTTATGTTTTGTACGCAAAATTGCAATAGTTTGCAACAAAGTAATTGTTAGTTTCAAAGTGACTATTAATTTTCCTATATTTACACAAGATATGGATAGCGAAGCACACTTGGTGGGGCTAGTTATGAATAAAATCAATATGTATCCATCAATTTTCATGAAATACTGCTAATTTTATTTTAATGTTAGATGGACTTAAAGGTCATTTTATTTCCTCCCGCTTAATAAAAAGTCTAGCACAGTATCCAGTACACTACGGGACTACCACTTCCCAAGTTATGATGAAAAATCCCAAACTTTAGAAACAAATTAAAAAAAATAAAACGTATCCATAGAATTTTAAATTTCGATTTTTTTGCAGTTAGGGGACCATAACACAGCAAAAAAATATTGTTGTGATCAAAGGTCATAACAAAAGTTTCATTTCGTTGCATAGTATTATAAATGGTTAAGCTTTCTAACACAGCGTCTTCACGAGATATTAACTTTGAGATAACATGAGAGAAAACGTCGGCAGAATAATAAAAACAAAATGTAGATTTTTCTCTTAATCTCATACAAGGCGTAAACGTAATTTCACTTTTCCTATAAGATTTCATTTTATGCCAATGCTCACCGAGTTAACATGTATTACTTTTGCACAATTACTTATTTTATTTTTAATTTTTCACACAAAATTTAATTTATAAATCAATTAAACACATTTATTCACTTATTTAACATACAAACTTTATCAAAAACATCGCTTTTAATTTATTTTAATAAGCACTCACACATGCACACCAAATTATTTCCCTGTACGTGTGTTTTTTGACAGTTCATCTCATAAGATCGTTGTTATAAAATTTCTTATAACAACGCTCTCATAAAATTTTTTATAACATTGAGATAACACTAATTTGAGGTCTACACGTAACATAATTCTCTCTGTGATTGAATTTGACAATCTCATCTTACATATTATGTTAAGTGTAGACCTCAAGTAATAATACCTTAAAGAAATGCCGTTTTTCCAACCTGCTTTCTTATTTAAAACACCATAACTATTCAGTTTTACTGCTTTATGACAAATTCCAACGATAGTTATGTTAAATTTTTTGTGAATAAACTGTTTTTGAAGGTTTGAATTAAACTATATATGAACTCTAATGTTCTATTTGAATTTAAGTTCCCACATGAGATTTGTATAGTTTTAGTCTACTGTAGGCGTCGTTAGTTCATATTCTGCAAAATTTTGCAAACTTTTTTTTGCAAACATAGCCCCTCAGCTATTGATCTGTACGCTTTCAAATAAATTTGAATAGTAGTTTTTTATACATATCGATGGTCATACGTTAACAACACGTAACTGAATTTTTATTATTTTGTACATAACGCAGAAAACGTTATATAAATCGTTACAAAACGTTCTTATCCTCCAAATAAGTAAAACTGCTAAATAATATTCAGTTAGTTTATTTCGATGCTAGTAAAGGTACGTTCACACTTGGCAAATATTTGCCAAAAGAAACGTGACCAACAGACAAGCTAAAAATTATATTCCCTTTAATGTCAATACTTTTTTTAAATATGGGTTCGCATTTATTGAAAATAAAAATAGCGTTTTGCATCATAATTAACTTTATTTTGTGATATAAAAACCAAGTTAAATCACACTAACCCTTAGCAAAAGTAGTGGTTACGTTTTTTTGGTAAATATTTGCCAAGTGTGAACGTACCTTAACGCTTTCAGCCTATTTATTATGAAATTTCTTTCAGTTACGTGTTGTCAACGTAATTGCCACCAAACTTAAAAAAAAGTCGGAAAAAATAGAATTTTCAGTTCCCATTGGTCTGTCGAACTTTTAAGGATAACATATGCAAGAAGAAAATTGCTGGGGAGTACCACTATATTTTTTCAATGTGTTATAGTCCCCTAACTATAAAAACAATTCAAATTTTATAGAGTTTACACATTTTTTTTAATTATTATTTTTTTAATTTAGGATTTTTTATTTTATCATAACTGATAAATACAAAAGGGTCACAACTCAAAATACTAAAATTTTCAGGAGAGACAAAAAACTGTTTATGTGCAGAAGCAACACACTTAACATAAAAATAGACATAAGTGTATTTTTCCAGTTAAAGAAGATAGTGATGTGAAAGAAATTTTTGCAGAAGTTAGAGATGTGTACTCTGAATTAATTTATGGAAAAAAGTCAGTTTTGGAAAATTTTGAGTTGTGACCCTTTTGTATTTAGGGTGCGATATGTTAACAAACCAAGAACCATACTCCAACTAAAAACTAACATTCGAAATGAAATCATTGCCATTACACCCGAAATTTTCCGAAAATATGGAAAAATGGTAAAATGGAATATATGCTAATTGAAATATATGCTAAAAAGAGCACGTATGTGCGAAGCAGGAAACGAACATCACTTACAGGATATCATTTTGCAAAGCTAATTGCAAAAAATTCCCCAATAATATACTGTATTTTAAAAAAAGTTATAAAAATCGCATAAATAAAAAAGTTATAAACCATTTAAACCATATTGCTCATTCGGCGCCACACTATGTTGCGGCTAGTGGAAAAGTAACTTTTTTCCGATTATTTTTTTCAGTGTTTTAAATGATGCAATTTTGTCACAGACATTCCAAGTAAACAAAAAACACATAAAGCTTATTTTTATGTTGGCCCGTTGATTTTTAATTGATTTTAGAAGTCAAATATACAAAATTTTCACGAAAAGAGGGGATTTCAGGGCTGTATTCAAAATGATCTCATTTGATTTTGGTGACAGATATTTTGATTCGGAAAAAAAATCTGCCTTCGGACAAGTATCTTCTGTAAAAAAAAGGAATGTTGTTTGAGACATTTTCATATGCACCTTTTTTAGAGCGAAACCCCGACTAAAGGTCCATTTTTCCTTAAAATTTGGGTTAGGTAAGCAATATCTAAAAAGTCCCAGAGAGTCCCAGTTCCAAACCACTACAGAAATGTTACATAATTTGTTTTCTACGAACTGTGAAAAAATCAGCTGCCCATACCTGCCCTCCTGGGAGTTATAGCGATTTTAGTATATCACTCTCAGTATTTATTCCATAGAAATAGAACGGAAATTCTCGGAATCACTTATTGAATAATTTAATCATATTGGTTTTCGGGTGACTTTCCGTCATCCCACGTCAAATTTTTATTATTTTCAGACCGGTTTCGGCTAATCGCCATCTTCAGTGTTTTCTTTTTTGTCACTAATTAGTCCGCATGTGTGTCCGTCTTTATATAGTGTTTTCTTTTAGCTTGTGGTGGTACCTTTCTCTACATTATCTGCTCGCCAATTCTGATCCCGCAATCACAAGTAGGAGAATACTGAAGGTGAAGAAACACCTGGAATTATCAGAGGAAGCAATGAACTTATTGGTAGATGACTGATAATTTGTAATTTTTCTGTAGAATGCAATAAAATATGCCTGTGTTATAAAATAGTATCTTCAAAGTTTTTTTTTTATTCTACATCTATTCTAGCACTCCACAAAAATGAGCATAACTCTCTTAAAACTGAAGCTATTGACCGGTATCAAATTAAAGCTTTTATTGCCACCTTTCAAATAAGAAATGAAATAGATTTTGGTTTTATATAAAATTTCAGAGTTTTTCAACATATATCGAAAAATCATGAAAATTTGACGTTTATAATTCTTGTTCGGACCATCCTATAATTTATTTTAAAAACTAATCATAGGGTATTTATCAGAAATAAAAGAAGAATTAAAATAAATTTTTTTTTAAATTTTTCGAAAATTTTTTTTTATTTTTGACTTTTGTTGAAAATTTGACCCAACAATTTTTTTCAGTGTAAATTTTTTTTTCACTCATTCTGTTTGGGATTTCATTCTGACCAATCTGTAGAAGTTTCTCATCGATACAATTAAAATTACAGTTTAGGAAATATGATTTCCAAAAAATTCCGGTTTCGCAACACTGTGCGCCACCCTGTATTAGTTAGTCAGTTTAAATAGATCACTTTAATGGAACCAGCTTTTGAGTCTGGGAAGTATAGGTATACATCGAAAAGCACTAAATTACCGTTATCTGGAAATGGCAGAAATTAAAATTTTTTCTTTGCTTTTCTTGTGTTAAGCATATCCTAATCTTTCTAAAAACTGCATTAAAAACTTTATACATTTTGCTTGTAAAGCAGTTGTCTTGCCTGAAACTAGTCTTGAACTTAAGACCTCAGTGTTTGTAGTCAAACGCCATTCAGCCCAAAAAATTAAACTCTTGTCTTCACCGGAACTGATTAGCGAAATTAACACGAATTTTTTTATTATTTATTTATAAAGCCTTAAAGTACCTGAATAAATGGTTTGATTTTAAAAACACAAACTTGTTATTTACAATTACCAATATAAATTTAAAAAGCAATGTTGAATTGGATAATAGGTAGTATGAATAAAAAAGACTTGCTTCTTACTTACAAATTTGTTTTAAAACTCAAAAATTCTTAGTTTTATATTCAATAATTTCCAGAATTTTGTGTTTTAAAACAAATTAAAGTAAAAAGTAAAAAGCAAATACTTGTTTTATTCATACTACGCAATAGATATGGGCAAAAAATATCGATATATCGATATTTTCTTAAAAATATATCGATAAATATATATCGTCGATATTTTTAATTTCGATATATCGATATTTTTATCCAAATATATCGACAGTTTCAAATTCGATATTTTTAGCTTTGGTTTTGTTTTTCGTTCAATTTTAAAAAACATTTCGGCACAGTCTTCATCAAATAGAATATTACTAACAAAATCTTTTGTTTTATTTATAATATTTTGTATATTCGAAAAATTATCATCCTTTGAGGAAAATTTTGTTGAATTATGTTCCATGAAATATTGGTGGAACAGTAAGGATCTTGGAAATTAACTCTTTCCAGCTTTCTTATTTATAAGAAAGGTAATTTTTGTTTTATTTTAAGAAAATTGCGGACTACTTATGAATTATGATTGTTGGAAAAATATCAATATTTCGATATTTTTTATGCGATATATATCAATGCCGATCGATATTTAAAAATATATCGAAGTCGACATATGTCGATAAATTTTTTCACTTGCCCATCCCGACTACCCAATATTGTTAACATAATCGAAAATTTAAATCTGAAAAAACTTAATGAGAAAAAACTTATGGAGAAATTGCGTTACTAAACAAACTTTATGATCAGATATACAGTTCTGAAGGTTTTGCGGAACTATCTACTGCAGGTTAGAGCTGCAAAAAAACGATGGTGTTATCGATAGTTTTATTTTTAATGGACTATCGATGTTTTTTCCCACTATCGATACCATCGAAAAAAAATTTAATCCATAAGCTCTGACCGCAGCAGTTGTTTAAAAGCGACAACTGTCGATGTATTATTATTAACAAAAATTGTTCGGTACTCAGTTATTTTATATATACATATAATATTAGAGTCCAAAGGCTATCCTATTATGCAAAAAATTTACAGTCTAGGAAGTTCTACAATAGCTTCGCCAATGATATATTATTAACAGCTTATATTTCGCATTACTTGAATCCGCATTTACCGCTAGTTTTTATTATTGAACTTATAATAATTACGGCCAATTTTTAACCTGGATTTTCAAAGTCATTTATGTTTAAATTCGTTTTAAATACAAAATTCTGTTTTGCATTAAACACTTAAATCAAAATTAATTCACCAATCTTGGACATTTAAATTCGATTTAAGTGTTATACATTACCATATGATTTTGACTGCTTGTTCTTCTTGTGCAAACAACAAATTTGTGGCCGCTGACAAATCAACTTTTGTTCGCGTGAAATTTGGGCTTTACTTGTCTATATTTCGTTTTCTATTATTTTGTAAGTTGTTTTTATTATTTTAAAACATTGCAGCAACCTTTCATTATTCTTATTTTCTGAATGGAGAAAAATATATTTTTTATTTTGCTTTTTTTTGGGAAATTTATGTTATTTTATGGTGCTACCATATTTTTGTCACAACTAAATAAGAATAACTAAATACGACTGAAAAACATAAGTTGTATTTAATTACAATTTAAATTTATATGAAAATTAACAAAATAAATATTTAATCACTATGTCAAAAACTGGCGGTTAGTGTTGTAAGTGAACAAAACTTTTAAATTAAATAGCATTGTCTAAACTATTGTAGTTAGTAGTTTGTAGTGTTTATCTGTCTGGACCATCGTAGAGCCCAAACGACTAGACCGATTTATTTGAAAGGTGACTTTATCGAGCGTTCTTAATTATGTTTGAAGAAAATCTCTCCAGCCATTTAGAAATTATCATTTATTTTCAGCTACTATCCTCTTAAAGCTGTGTGTCTGTATCAACGTAGCTCCCGAACGGCTTGATCGATTTTAATTAAATATTTTTTAAATATGATTTTAAATCTTCTAAGCTACGTTTGAAGAAAAAAAAGGTCCGTTTTGAATTTATTATCAATTTTCCTTGGGGGATCTTGAAGTTTTTAATTTAATGTTGTTATTTAAAGAATATATCGTTACCTTAATATAGAAACGCCCCAACTTATTATTTTTTTTCATATCGAGCATTTTCCCTATTTCGAAATATGCAAAAAATTAAATTTGAAAAAAAATGAGTTAAGGCATTTCTCTATTAAGGTAACGATGTAAAACATTGTACGAGATAATTATAGATTCATTAAATAAGTTTATTTTGTGAAAGAATTGCTAAATAAATTCCCATATAAGATTTGTTAAATAAGTGAAAAATTCAATACTATCGATAGTATCGATAGTTTTATAACGAACTATCGAGTGGGGCGACTATCGATAGTTTTGAAGCTCTATTGCAAGTAAATAGCAGCTATTATTTAATAAGACTGATGATAAATTATCAAATTTGTATAAAGTAATTTCATTTTTAGTTTTTATTCCTGCCACGTCAGCATTCACAGAGACTTTTTTCTGTAAAGAAGAGCAAATGGCGAGACGAAAGAAGCAAGGCGTCTCTGAATCTGATAAAAAATTAATTAATTATTTACTTTAATATAAATATAGACTCTAAAGATGCTGTGCAATTGTTTAGAAATGATAATTATTTGATAAAACTTGCGAAAAGCAATAAAAAATACGTTTTTAAATATAACAATAAAGAGAAATAAATTGTACTTTATTTTTACACTGTGTACTTTTTTTTCTTAGCCTTTAATAACCAATGTACTTTAATTGGCAAAAACAAGGTGGGAACCATAAAGCTGAACCCACACCGAATAAGACAAAACTGTTTTTTGTGACTAATACGACAACAGAACATTAGTTCTTATGAGACAACACACACCAAATTTGTTTGATGTGCGTTATAAACATACGAGTGTGTTTGACGTATAAGACAAAAACGTTTTGTCGTATTTGGTGTGTTTTCAGGCTAACACATAAAAAAAATCTAGTGGTGATTAAAGGTCACGACAAAAGTTTCATTTTGTTGCATAGTGTAATTTTACAAATTTTGTCACTTGGTTCCCATACAAACTTCTTGCCGGAATAGGACCTTAACGGTAGTAAATCTATTAAATATGTGGTCATCTAAACTAAATTTAGAATTATAATCTCCCCGCAGATAGTAACTATAATAAATTGTGGACCCATGCATACTCTACTATATGCGGATCCAGGTAAAAGGCATATTCCCCTCTCCCAAAACAAATAATATATAACTCTATTTTAATTGAGTTTGTCAATGAAATTTTTCAAAATGGTATGTTTCATGTAAAAGTTGAACATTTTTTTGTGTGTTCACTAGAGTCTTCTTTATGGAGTCAGTTAAAAAAAGCAAATTTAGTGCAGGCTGTGGAAGTGCAGTTATTTTTATATATAGTGCTCGTGCTTGAAATAATACAATCTGAGCTAAGAAAAAGCCTGGTAAAAATATCTTCATTCGAAAGTCTAAAGTCTTTACTTCTTGCTTCCTGGGTTCTTAGGATAGCTGACCAATTGGCAGAAGTGCATGCTTAACTATTTCCGTGCCATCAATAACAAATTTTTTTACAAGTTTAAGATAAATTTTTGTTATTTTTGAGGACTTATTGCCATCATTGCCATCATTTTAGTTACCAAAACCTGATTTTGGCTGGTCGACAATTAATCCTTTTCTAACATTAAGCTCTTTTTGAATACGTGATTTGGTTTCGGCTACAACTTTCTTCGCTTCTTCCGACCTATCTTCCAATTTTTAAATGGTTTTATTTAACTTACCCTGTTTGTGGAGTTTGTGGAGATTGTGTCGTCGGGTCAAATGTAGTAATTGAAAATTTTCCCCTTCCTGTTGAGCGATTGATCGGAAATTTGGTAAGCGCCTTAACTTTGGATGACAATTTAATATGGTGTTTAGATAAGCGGGATGTGTCACGCCTATAAAAAGTAATATTTAGTTATTGCCCATTCTTGTTAACCGATTGATCTAATACTTGGTAAACACCTTTACTAACAATGACTTTTAGTTTTATTTAGTTTTAACCCCTTCATTTTAACCGATTGATCTGAGATTTGATAGACCGCTTTAGTTACAATGACTACACAATTTTGTAATTACAAAAGTTGGCGGAGTCACGCCTATAAAAAGTTATACTTAGTTTTAGCCCCTTCCTGTTAACGATTGGTCTGAGATTTGCTGGTCACCTTTACTTACAATGACTTTACAATTTTGTGATTGCAAAAGTGGGCGACGCCATGCCTATAAAAATTAATACTAAGTTTTGACCCCTTCCTGTTTGCAACTTTACTTTTAATTACTATAAAATTTTCATAGTTAAAAATTGGGTTTTGCCACGCCCATAAAAAGTAATCGGGTATGTTCTGTATTTCATTTGGAATTGAAATGTGCGAAATTATCAAAGCATTGTTGTTATAAATATTAATTTGCAACAACAATGCTTTGATAATTCCGCACATTTTAATTCCACATGAAATACAGAACAAGCCCGATATTGAATTTTACGCCCTTCCTCTTGAAAAATTCATCTGCAATATGGTACACAAGTTTACCTATCATGGCAATACAATTTAGTGTTAAAAAAATGGGTGGCGCCAATCTCATAAAAAGTAATATTTAGTTTTACCCAATTCCTGTTGACTGATTGATCTGAAATTTGGTGAACACATTTAATTTTCATGATTGATTGATCGGATTACGTTACGATTAGGTGTATTCAGCTTTAAGAAGTGGGAGGCGCCACGCCCATCAAAACTAATACTTAGTTTTAGCCCCTTCCTGTTAACCTCGCCTTGACTTTTGATTGCTATAGAATTTTGATATTAGAAAAGTGGGCTTCGTCACGCGCATTAAAAGCTATATTGGCTTTTACACCCTTCCTCTTAACCGATTGATCTGAAATTTGGTAAACAGCGTTAACTTTCAGTGAAATTCCATTTAGTGTTGAAAAATAGGCGGTGCCACTCCCATAAAAAGTGTTATTTAGTTTAACTTCCTCTCAGTTGACCGATTGATCTGAAATTTGGTGAACACATTTAAGTTTCATGACCGATTGACTTGATGACGTACGATTGTGTGTATTCAGTATTATATTAAATCACAGATGGCCGCCGCCACAAAATGGTGAATTAGTTATTTGTCTATAAACACCTCAATATAGATATCAAATAAACGGGTTTGACTGTTAGAATATAGTACGCAATGAAAAACTTCCAATTCCAAAATGGCGGGTAGTAGAAATTGGGAGGCTATATTCATGCATCTTATATTGTCAGCCCCCTCAATATGGGTATTAAATGAAAGCGCTTGGCTACTATAATGCAGTACATCACGAAAAAAAAACTCCAAATCCAAGGTACAGTCAGAAACAAAATGCCAGGTCATAAAGTTTAGATAGGACATAAAGTAAAAAAACTAAAAATAAAATAAGTAAAAAATTTTAATTTAAAAGGCTTTATTTTAATGAAACATAGTAATGATGTAAATAATGCACCAAATGCTAAAAAATAATTACATAGTACCAGGTACCAGCTACTACACCACTCTCCTCACCAACATAGGGCATTGATCAGGCTAAAATAAAACCGCGGTGCGCGTCGAATTTACGTTATCTATAGTCAACAACTCCACGATTTTATTTTAGTCCTTCCAGTGAACCGTTTGATTGAGAGTGATAAGGTCTTGTGTTTATCTTTATTCCCATCAGTTTGCACACTTCTTTACATATTCTTGACACGAAGATTGTTCTGTTGTCGGTAACCTGAATTTTCGGAATGGTGTACCTTGAGATAATTTCATTAAGGATTAATTGGGCAATCGTCTGAGCTTCGCTGTCAGGTATGGCTACATAGGCCATGTACTTAGAAAAATCGTCTTGCGGTTGTAGGGAAGAGTCTGACATATCCATGTATATTTTATCGAACGGCTTATGCGGTGTATCGGTAATCACCATTGGCGTTTTATTAGCTATTCTGCTCTTATTTCTCTATTCATCAGTATTGATTTCTTATCCTGAAGTATCAGTGATGCCAACTTTTTTCAAGCAAAAGCATAATGAAAATTATAAAAGGTACTAAAAAACGTAGTTTAGAGGTAAAAGAAGCGTAAAAAAGCACTAAAAATTTTTTCTTTTGCTATTGTATTAAAACCCTATAAAAAGCCCAATTTTAAATTAACAGTTTTGCAAGGGGAAGAAGCAGTTCTCGTTCTTTCATGTGTAAGTTTGATAAGGAGAATTTCCACAAACTACAATTGGAAGAGTATAGTGATGTACAGAAAACTGGAGCAATCGGACCTAGTTAGAAGTTGCAATAATAATCCGATTTTATATGAATTCGGAAACAGTGTTCACATTTTTAAAACGGTCCTTTCGAAGCAGTAAACCAGATATCAGACACATATTTTATAGCTGAAATTGTCCTATTATTATTGTTTTAGAAAGTTTAAAGTGATTAGCATTCGGCTGGTTATTTGGTAAGGCACAAATGAAACGCAGGCTTATAGACATGCGGAAGTTATAAATATGAATATTTGTAAAAACCACTAAAGGCACTTTTCAAAATTTTCAAAAGCACCAAGTTGGTGCTTTTTCTTATTAAAGCACACAACTACAAATTTGGCATTTTGAGACATCAAAATGCACTAAAAACAGTGCGAAAAGCCACTCATTGGCGATTCATGAAAGGCTTTCAAGACATCGTTTATATCTTCTTTGAGTGACAGGAATTTTAAGTTATCTTGATAGCTACTTATTTCGTGTGTTTCATCTATAGTCTGTGTTTAATGTTTATTACATTCTTGTTGTAGTTGCTATAGGGTTTTGCACAGGGGTTTATGAGTGGGTAGTCTGCTAAGTGCGTCTGCGTTCTGATTTTTGTTACCCGGCTTGTATTGTGTATCTAAAACAAATTCTGACAACTTGTGCCGAGACCGCGCCAATCGGTTAGTTTCGTCCTTAAGGTTCGCAATATATTTTAGTGGTCGTTGATCGGTGAAAACTTTAAACGGTTTTCCCAAAAGATATGAGCGAAAAGTTTTCGTTGCCCAAACAATTGCTAGGAACTCTCTCTCTATAATTGAGTATCTGCGTTCTGCGCCGTTTAAAGCTCTACTGGCAAAGCAAATTGAATGGTCATATCCTGGCTCTCCTTGTGAGAGTACTGCACCTAGCGCCACTCCGCTGACATCAGTTTTAAGCAGCAATTTCTTTCAAAAGTCGACGTTTTCAAGGATTGGAGGGTTTATTATGGATGTTTTTAGTTTTTCCATGGATTGTTGACAAACTGGAGTCCACTTGAACTTCTCGTCCTTCCTTAACAGCTTTGTAAGTGGCGCAGAAGCTCCGCTGCATTGGGAATGAACTTTCTGTAGTAGTTTGCCAAACCTAAAAATACTTGGAGCTCTTTGATGTTTTTGGGTGCCATTATTTTCTTACACTTTCGACCTTGATGGACCTGGCTCGACTCCATTTTTGTGGCATTTATGGCCTAGATAGATGATTTCTTTTCGCAGGAACTGAAATTTTTCGGTGTTCAGCTTTAAATTACTTGTTCTAATTGCTTGTTGAACCTGTAAACCCATTGAAATATGGTTCATAATGCTTTGGAAAGTTGCCGGGAGGCCTGTTAAGCCAAAAGGCATTAGTTTGAACTCATAATGGCCAAGCCCTGTGTTGAAGACTGTTCTCTCCCGGTCACGTTCTTCAGCCAAAACTTGGTGATATCCACTGGCAAGGTCTAAGGTAGAAAATTATCTGCTGCACCCCAACTGGTCAAGTATTTCATCTATTCTTGGGATGGGAAATACTGTTTTATTGTCTTTTCATGTAGCTGTCTGAAATTCATGACAAGCCTCCACTTCTTTTTCCCGTTATTATCCGCCTTCTTTGGAACCACCATTATTAGTGAATGCCAACGCAATTTGGTATCTCATGTTTTAATACTGTTGTGTATGTAAACTGATCTTCAGGAAAATGAAATACTTTTTTGTTAACGGTTATATTTAACTATTTATTGTATCTTCAATAAAATTCAACTAACAATAGGTAATCAAATCTTAACTCTAAAAATTTTTAGTTTTTAAGTCCAGCCAATGCCAGACAAAAATATTTGTTTCAGCGGTTGGTTCTTTGGTTGTCTACGACTACCAAATGTTTGGCTTGGTATTATAACTAGCTCTATTTTTTGTTTACAATGCGTTCCAATTTCATTCAACTTATCAATACTTTGATAAACTAGCGTTGTTGTCCGTAAGAACAAGAGGTAGAGCAAACTTTATGTTTGCACATCTTGAGTTTCTGCCATAACCGTGTATTGTTAGTATTAATCTCACGCGCATTGTTCCTGTCGTCCTTCGTCTACCCTTTCTTACTCCATTTGCTTACGTCGTTCCAACCGTTAGGGCATGGTTGGGCCGTTATTAGTTTCGCGGTCCTTGGGTTTTATTTACATTAGTTGATCGTCCTCTTATATTGCCGCTGTTTCTTATTAATGTGTTTCCGCTGCATATGCTCGTGTAATGGAGCCTTTGATTACATTTGAAGCATAGGATATTGTTTCTTGCCGTTCCTGTAGAGAGTCTATTGTACCCTTGTGTAGACGAGTAATTGCTTCGTCCATTTCGTGTTATACTTCTCTCGCAAAATTCGTTTTGCTGATGTCCTGCAATGTTGGATGCTTTACAGAAAAGGTGTCTCAACCTTTTTCGACATTCGAAAAAATCATGTCCAAGATCTCCACAGATGCTACATTACTCTCTCTGCTTACCCAGTTGTATATACGCTGTGTTTTCTTGGAAGCCTTCTTGTACTTGCCGTGAGCTACAAACTCGGCATGACTCATGACCATATTCGAAACATACATTACAAAAAGATGTGCTCATTTTCGTTAAACATTGTTCTCATATGACCTTCAGCTTGGCAAAATGAGCCCTTTATTTCTTGATGTATAGTGTTTATTACTTTTGTCTGCGGCTTTCCATAGAAACGGCATGCCTTCACTATTTCTTCTACTAGTTGAGATAACGTGTTGTCTTCTCTTCCAATTAATCGATTCGTCATTGTTTGATTCTTCAAATCAGTTATGAAGCTTCGTACTGCCAGTTAGTCAATTTCTTGTTTTGGCTCCTTAGCATCAAGAATTTCTTTGCCTCTTTTGCTACGGACTCTAAACGTCCTCCAAAGAGGTTTGCTGCTTCGTTAACTCATTGTTTACAACATCTTAGCTCGTTACGTAGTTCTTCTATGCTGCGACACTTCAAGTAAGTCTTCCGTATTTCATCGCAAAGGTCATTAATTGTAGTAAACCGCTTGCAGCAAAAATGTTCTAACGCTCGTTCCAGCAGCCTCTACTTTATGCACCTTATCGCTGTTTGAATTTGCCCTGCTGGAAGTTGATTTTCAATTACAAATCTGTTCAAATCAGCCTTCAAATCCTGGCTACGTGCCCCTGCAAACATAGGCACGGCTCATTCGATTTGCTTCACAGCTTTGTGCAAACGTAGCATTGCTCTATCATCACTAGTCATGCTAGTGGGTCATGTCAACTGAACTTGCTCCTTTTCTAGCATTCGCACTTTTGATTGCAGGGCCTTGATTTACGGTTCTCAATGACTTCCTTCAGTTGATTTGGTGTCAGATTAGAGTTGACCCGTTGTGCAAAGTCTCTGAATGTCTCTGAATTTGATTTTCGGCTTCCCTAATGATTCTCTTCAAGTTTTCGTTTTCCTGTTTTACGATCGTGTTAACTTGCAAATATTCATGCAGATTTTATTTTATAGCTGTTGTCTATTTTCTTGTAGTAGTTGCAGCTCTGCTAACAGAATTTTTATTTATCGAAATCTGCTTTACGTCTTTACTTTCTGTTTCACGAGCTCTATGTAGTATTTAGAGTTGTTAAGATACATGATTAGATTCCACACTTGCTCTGCAATTTCCTTGCCCTCTTCGTTTGTTCTTTTTAATTGTACCTTAAAATCTTCCATTTAGTACAAACGCAAAACTATCATGACGGTAATTGACTCCAACATCGAAGAATTATGGTAATATGTATGTTTTTTTTTCTTTCCATGTGATTATTTATTACCCAAACTCTGCGTCTTTCTGCACTTAGGCAATCTGGAGCAACTCTTTTGTCAGCCGTTGATTTGACCACTTAAATCTTTCCAGCTGAAGGCAGCTAAAAGAGCTCATTAAAACCTATAGCTGTTCTGTATCCATTGGTGCACAAAACGACTTATCCTTCCCACAAATACTCAGTATGACTCTATTGAGCTAAAATAGATTTCTATTTCATGAAAAGGTGACAAAAATGTACCCCGCGTCTACCGGCTGCACCAATTTGTTACAGTTCAAGTGAAACACTGTGTTTTTCTTTTAGAAGTCTATTTTCCATCACTCCTATTTCGTTCTTATCTCTAGTTATTTATATTTAATTTTAAATAAACATAGTGTTCGCTTAACATAAAATATAAATATTAAATATTATTTCGCTTTTGACCCAATTGTGAAATATCGACGTTACACAATATCGACATTGCACAATTCATAAACAATTTATCATTGCACAATTTAGTTAATAATTAAAAGTAAGAATTTAGAATATAAAAGTTCACTAAGGAATAATTGAATAACCAAAAATGAAAATGACCTACATAAATAACAAAATTGTACTTAAGTCAATATTTTTAGGTAGTAGCAAGTTACAACTATAACTTAATTTAATATTTTATTCCGTAAGCAATTTCATAATACGGCTACTCACAACAGTAATACTTAGTTTTAACGCCTTCCTGTTAAGCGATTGATCAAAAATTTGGTACATGCCTTTACGTTTGATTACTATACAATATTGAGATTATAAAAAGTGGGCTTTCCCACGCCCATATAAGGTAATATAGACTTTTACCCCTTCCTCTTGACTGATTGATCTTAAATTTGGTAAACAACTTTACCTTTACAATTTAGTGTTGAAAAACTGGCGGCGCCACGCCCATAATAAAGGGGGTAACCTTTCCTGTTGACCAATTGATCTGAAATTTGGTGAACACATTTAATTTTCATCTGATCTGATGACGTTACGAATATGTGTACTTAGTATTACAATAGTCCCTCGATTTACGTCGCGATTGGTTCCGGAAAATGGCGACGTAATTCGAAACAACATAAATTGAATTTGATATTGCACATAATAAAAATTGGATTTCCGTGTTTTTCTTTTTATAATTAAAGCGACTTAAATCGAAATGGGAGTGAACAAAAATTTCGCCGACCGCATAAAAACACCGGAAAAACAAATATTTTAACTAAACTCTGGGATTCTCCGGGTTTTGCTAATAATTTGTAAGCAACTGAGGCGACATAAATCGGATGGCGACGCAAATCGAATTTGGAAGGCACCAAAAATTTAATGACGCTACTCGAATGGAGACGCAAATCAGATTTGATAGGTACAAAAAATTTGACGACGTTAACCAAAACAACGTAAATCTAGGCGACGTAAATCAAGGGATTGCTGTATTCTAAATCACAGATGGCCGCCACCACAAAATGGTGAACTAGTTAGTTGTCTATAAACATCTCAATAAATAATGTCTTATGTTAGTGAAGAGAGTGGTGTGGAAGCTGGTACCTGGTATTACGTAAATATTTTTTAGCGTTTAGTGCACTATCTGCATGATTATTAGATGTCATTACGATAAAACCATTTATACTTAAAATCGGGTCCGCCGGTGGGAAAATAGACGAAACCCGGTTTTTCGAATAATTCGAAGACCGGTTTTGAAAACTATCTTGATAGGTACAATACCATATCATTTCTAGGCAAACTGTTAGCTTGGAAATATTTTTTTGCATTTATAATATGGGAAAGAATTATGGGGAAAATGTTGCCAAGCTTACAGGTTGCCTAGAAATGAGATGGTATTGTACCTATCAAGAATTTGGTCCTTATTTTGATCTCAGTACTTTTTACGGCCGAAATTTTTGGCTAGGAACTTGGCCTTATTTTCACATTTATGTTTTTATGTGGATTACAGGAAAAACATTTACTTCTAAGCGTACTATGCAGTTCTGCCTGAATTTCAGGTTCCAAATTTTGTATTTAGTTCAACACGGAAAAATAGTTGTGTTGAGAAATTTGTTTTATTCACGCCAATTCATTTAATTTTATTAATTTTCACGTGCAAAACATAAAAAATTATTCACAACACTACACAAAAACAAAATGTCAAAAATTCCGTGAGCAAACAATTGTCTACATTATTTTTTGTTTCAGTCGATGGAAAAAAAATCTCCACTAATGGATATCACATCCCTGTGTTAGACAAAATGTGTGATGGTTTTTCTTTTCAGCTGCGTACCACCAAACGGAAAGTTGCCTGAAAATTTTTAGAACCTGAATTTCAGTCTGTTTTTTACACATACTTCTTATGGCAGCCTGAAATTCAGGCAGAACTGCATACTACACTTTGAGTGTGTAAGTGTTTATTTGCTTTGTTAAGCGTAGTATGCAGCTCTGCCTGAAATTCAGGCTGCCATAAGAAGTATGTGTAAAAAAAACAAACTGAAATTCAGGTTGGTAAACTTCTTAAAGCAATTGCCGCTTACTAGTACGCAGTTCCAATAGAAAATTACACGGAATTTTGGCATTTAATGTCTATTACAGGCAAGTTATAACAATAAGTGGAGAATTTTTTTCGTCAACTGAAACAAAAATTAATGTTCAGACAATTGTTTGGTAACGGAATTTTTGACATTTCTAATTTTTTGTGCATTGTTATTAATTTTTAGTGTTTTTGTGTGTTGTAAATTAAAAAATATATAAATTTGTGTGTATGCAAACAAAATTCTGTATAGAACTCTACACGATTATTTTTCCGTGTAGGAATAAATGCAAAACTCCAAACCTGAATTTCAGTGAGAACTGCATACTACGCTTTAATTGCTACAGTTCACTATTGTGCTTAGTTGTGTGACTTCTTGTTGTTTATTCTTACATGTTTCGGCGATGCAGACGGCAAAAAGCGAATTATCAGCAAAAATATACTGCTGCTGGCTTAAAATGACCATTTTTTTATATTAACTTAAAACGGAAAATTATTAATCTAACATTAAATCCATTTGATCTTAAATTTTTCACTGTCAAAACAACTTTGTTAAAAACGATATATTTCATTTTAAATCAACATGACTGTAACTTTAATTTCAAATAAGTTTTATGTTAAATAATCATTTAAATCATGTTGAATTAATATGCAATTCATTTTACATACGATTGTATTTATTTAGTGTATAGTTGAAGTAAAGTTTGAAGCTGTTGTGGCTGCAGTGGTTAGTACGTGGACCATCATGCAAGTGGGACGAGTTCAAATATTGGCTGGAGCAGCCAACTACAACACAAAGTTTTCTCATGCATATGCTGCTAATACACATCATGTAAGTAAAATGATTTATAAAATAACTACATTAAAGTCATGTAGTTTCAGCTTGATATAACTTTAATGCAACATTATTCTTCGTGTTGTTTCAATATCAAATTCACGTTGTTTCAACTTGAAATAACTTTGATTCAACATGATTCTTCGTATTGTTTCAATATCAAATTCACGTTATTTCAACTCGAAATAACTTTGATTCAACATGATTCTCCGTATTATTTCAGTATCAACTTTATTTTGATTTAACTGCACTGGAATAATAAATCAACGTGAAATATAATTAATTCAAAAAGATGAATGTTCCTTCAAGATTATTGTCAATCATGTTGATTTAAGATGAATCACCTATGAAGCAAAATCACTATCGAAAAATGTTAAATTAACCTAATTTTCGACGATTTTACATTGAAAATTTTCTGTGTGCAACCCTTTTCAAACACAAAAGAATTTTAAAAATTGGTTGGCGAATGATAGAACTATGGAATGGAGGGGGGGGGGGAGCATAGTGTCCACCGAATTTGGAAAAAAAAATTATGCAACCTAACTGCAAGCAAACCCCACCAAACCAAAATAGAATTTTAAAAGTCGGTTGACAATTGACTGGGTTATGCGTGGGGGACCGAAATTGCTCCTCCCCTCCCAAGTAAAAAAAATAAATTATGGGAACACACTGCAAGCAAAACCTTTCAAACAAAAAAATAATTTTGAAAATCGGTTCACAAATGACAGAGTTAAGAATTGGAGGGTGGGGGAGAGCAAATTTCCCCACCGATTTTCGAAAAAAAAAAATGTATGGTACTAAGCCGCAAACCATTTCAAACCAAAAAATAATTTTAAAATTCTGTTGACAAATGACAGAGTTATGCGTGGGGAGCCGAATTATTTCTTTCTTTCTTTATTTCTTTATGTCTTTCTTTGGAAATGCGAACAACAGTGTTGACTGCCAAGTGGATGCAAATATTCTTAACAGGACGTTTACTAACATGTAATTTACATTGTGTCTTTCTCGTCTGGCTTTAAGGCAGGGTTTTTTAGTTTGAGAGAGAGGTGGTGAGAAGCTAGCAGGGTAAGAAAAATGCACGAATTTAAATTAGAGGGGCTTTTTTATATTTCTCTTTGCCATTTTCGTATTCTCAGCATTAAGCATGTATAATCGACAAAAAAGGCATGGATAAAAAGTCTGCAATGTAAATGTGTGTGACTTTTCGTAGGAGTTTTAAAAGAAAATTGTCAAAAAAGGCAGGCTAAAAAGGCATAGTGTGAAAAGCAATCTGTTTAATTCTATAATAATGTCGGGTATGTATCCGTTTAGTTGGAAACATGCAAAAATTGTGTCATTACCCAAGACGAATGGAGAATATAGACCCATTGACATATTCTACTTTCTATCAAAATTTTTAGAAAAGCATATGGGAATACCCATAGTTTCCTTTCTGGTAAACAATCTGGTTTTCGTCAGAGTCATAGCTGCATTACAGCTCTTGTTGAAGTCAGTGAAAATATACGGCAGGGGTTAGAAGATGGGCATATTAACTTTTTAGTGCTTTTGGATCATTCTAAGGCATTCGATACGGTAGACCATGACATACTCACTACAAAACTGAAACACTTCAACTCAGGGTTCTACTTTAGGACCACTTTTGTTTTCCCTACATGCAAATGATTTGCCAAAACATCTTTCAATATGCAAAATCCACCTATACGCAGACGACGTACAGCTTACTTTAGGTGGCCCAGTTCAAAACATTGCTTTAGGCGTATTTCATTTAAACGAAGATTTAAACAAAATTTACCTCTGGAATAGTGCTAACGGTATCCGCGCAAATCACAGATTACACTGTGTTAAATGGCGGGAAAATTGAAATTGTTAACGCAGCGAAAAATCTAGGGATAATTTTCAATAGCAACTTGACATGGACTGATCACAGAAACTCTCCGGTTGGTCAAACTTATGTAAAGTTAAGAGCTCTCTGGTCGTCGCAGTATTTTACTCCGTTAAGAATAAGGACCTTAATTTCCAAGACGTACCTGATCCCTTCCTTACTATATGGGTGTGAATTATTTATCCAATCGCAACGAATATATATATATATATATATATATATATATATATATATATATATATATATATATATATATATATATATATATATATATATATATATATATATATATATATATATATATATATATATATATATATATATATATATATATATATATATATATATATATATATATATATGTGTGTGAAGATAAATATGCCGAGTTAAATATGTTTTTACGTAAATGCTTACGTTACAACATATTTAGGTGTGAAGATAAATATGTTATGACGTAACGAAATTGGAGTTAATAAGCTAATTATGTGGGAAAAACATATTTAGGAAGTTTTTATAGATTTTTTTATTCGATTCTATTGGAATATAATTATATTTAATATAATTACAATTCTGACAATGATTTTCTGAAAAGTTTTATGAAAACTCATCTTTGGTCATACGTATGTATAATCTCTGAGAGATTTTGGCCAAAGTGGCCAAATGAAGGGTTGGCATGCAATCCCACTATATAGGAAATGACTAGTAGGATACTTTCTACAACCAATTTCATTGGAATCCCTGAATTGAGTTTGTGAACAATTTTACAGCTCATTTAAATTAATTTTTGTTCATACGTATGATCTCTGAGGGATTTTGGCCAAAGTGGCCAAATGAAGGGTTGGCATGCAATTCCACTATATAGGAAATGACTACTAGGATACGTTCTACAACCAATTTCATTGGAATCCCTGAATTGAGTTTGTGAACAATTTTACAGCTCATTTAAACTCATTTTTTGTCATACGTATGATCTCTGAGGGATTTTGGCCAAAGTGGCCAAATGAAGGGTTGGCATGCAATCCCACTATATAGGAAATGACTACTAGGATACTTTCTACAACCAATTTCATTGGAATCCCTGAATTGAGTTTGTGAACAATTTTACAGCTCATTTAAACTCATTTTTTGTCATACGTATGATCTCTGAGGGATTTTGGCCAAAGTGGCCAAATGAAGGGTTGGCATGCAATCTCACTATATAGGAAATTACTACGAGGATACTTTCTACAACCAATTTCATTGGAATCTCTGAATTGAGTTTGTGAACAATTTTACAGCTCATTTAAATTAATTTTTGTTCATACCTATGATCTCTGAGGGATTTTGGCCAAAGTGGCCAAATGAAGGGTTGGCATGCAATCCCACTATATAGGAAATTACTACTAGGATACTTTCTACAACCAATTTCATTGGAATCCCTGAATTGAGTTTGTGAACAATTTTACAGCTCATTTAAACTCATTTTTTGTCATACGTATGATCTCTGAGGGATTTTGGCCAAAGTGGCCAAATGAAGGGTTGGCATGCAATCCCACTATATAGGAAATGACTACTAGGATACTTTCTACAACCAATTTCATTGGAATCGCTGAATTGAGTTTGTGAACAATTTTACAGCTCATTTAAACTCATTTTTTGTCATACGTATGATCTCTGAGGGATTTTGGCCAAAGTGGCCAAATGAAGGGTTGGCATGCAATCCCACTATATAGGAAATGACTACTAGGATACTTTCTACAACCAATTTCATTGGAATCCCTGAATTGAGTTTGTGAACAATTTTACAGCTCATTTAAACTCATTTTTTGTCATACGTATGATCTCTGAGGGATTTTGGCCAAAGTGGCCAAATGAAGGGTTGGCATGCAATCCCACTATATAGGAAATTGCTACTAGGATACTTTCTACAACCAATTTCATTGGAATCTCTGAATTGAGTTTGTGAACTATTTTACAGCTCATTTAAATTAATTTTTGTTCATACCTATGATCTCTGAGGGATTTTGGCCAAAGTGGCCAAATGAAGGGTTGGCATGCAATCCCACTATATAGGAAATGACTACTAGGATACTTTCTACAACCAATTTCATTGGAATCGCTGAATTGAGTTTGTGAACAATTTTACAGCTCATTTAAACTCATTTTTTGTCATACGTATGATCTCTGAGGGATTTTGGCCAAAGTGGCCAAATGAAGGGTTGGCATGCAATCCCACTATATAGGAAATGACTACTAGGATACTTTCTACAACCAATTTCATTGGAATCCCTGAATTGAGTTTGTGAACAATTTTACAGCTCATTTAAACTCATTTTTTGTCATACGTATGATCTCTGAGGGATTTTGGCCAAAGTGGCCAAATGAAGGGTTGGCATGCAATCCCACTATATAGGAAATTGCTACTAGGATACTTTCTACAACCAATTTCATTGGAATCTCTGAATTGAGTTTGTGAACTATTTTACAGCTCATTTAAATTAATTTTTGTTCATACCTATGATCTCTGAGGGATTTTGGCCAAAGTGGCCAAATGAAGGGTTGGCATGCAATCCCACTATATAGGAAATGACTACTAGGATACTTTCTACAACCAATTTCATTGGAATCGCTGAATTGAGTTTGTGAACAATTTTACAGCTCATTTAAACTCATTTTTTGTCATACGTATGATCTCTGAGGGATTTTGGCCAAAGTGGCCAAATGAAGGGTTGGCATGCAATCCCACTATATAGGAAATTACTACTAGGATACTTTCTACAACCAATTTCATTGGAATCCCTGAATTGAGTTTGTGAACAATTTTACAGCTCATTTAAACTCATTTTTTGTCATACGTATGATCTCTGAGGGATTTTGGCCAAAGTGGCCAAATGAAGGGTTGGCATGCAATCCCACTATATAGGAAATTACTACTAGGATACTTTCTATAACCAATTTCATTGGAATCCCTGAATTGAGTTTGTGAACAATTTTACAGCTCATTTAAACTCATTTTTTGTCATACGTATGATCTCTGAGGGATTTTGGCCAAAGTGGCCAAATGAAGGGTTGGCATGCAATCCCACTATATAGGAAATTACTACTAGGATACTTTCTACAACTAATTTCATTGGAATCCCTGAATTGAGTTTGTGAACAATTTTACAGCTCATTTAAACTCATTTTTTGTCATACGTATGATTTCTGAGGGATTTTGGCCAAAGTGGCCAAATGAAGGGTTGGCATGCAATCCCACTATATAGGAAATTGCTACTAGGATACTTTCTACAACCAATTTCATTGGAGTCCCTGAATTGAGTTTGTGAACAATTTTACAGCTCATTTAAACTCATTTTTTGTCATACGTATGATCTCTGAGGGATTTTGGCCAAAGTGGCCAAATGAAGGGTTGGCATGCAATCCCACTATATAGGAAATTACTACGAGGATACTTTCTACAACCAATTTCATTGGAATCTCTGAATTGAGTTTGTGAACAATTTTACAGCTCATTTAAATTAATTTTTGTTCATACCTATGATCTCTGAGGGATTTTGGCCAAAGTGGCCAAATGAAGAATTGGCATGCAATCCCACTATATAGGAAATGACTACTAGGATACTTTCTACAACCAGTTTCATTGGAATCCCTGAATTGAGTTTGTGAACAATTTTACAGCTCATTTAAACTCATTTTTTGTCATACGTATGATTTCTGAGGGATTTTGGCCAAAGTGGCCAAATGAAGGGTTGGCATGCAATCCCACTATATAGGAAATTACTACTAGGATACTTTCTACAACCAATTTCATTGGAATCCCTGAATTGAGTTTGTGATGAAAATTCAGTATTATCAAAATTCATTTCTGGTTGAGAGAAAAAATGTTTACACATTTGTTAAGAATGTCTTCATGCTTGGCAAAATTGAAACAAAACTGCCGGACTAGCATCATTGGTTGCGTGTTCGAAAAAAGCAGATACATTTTGATACAACAGAAACATCGTAGACGTTTTTTACCAAAGCTGCAAATACAAAATACGTTACAAATTTATTTGTAATGTAAAGTTAACATTATTTTTTCAATGTTATTGTTTTACTCCATGTTATTATTTTATTCAATCTTAATAAAATGTGTTAAAGGTAAAAAACAAAGTATGTATGTATGTATAACTATTTTACATCAGTTAGACTTTCATATGAACTAAAAAGTAATAAGTTATACATATTTTCCCAAAATTGAAAATCGAAAATCTTTTACTATTATTACACAGCAGAGGGGCAAAATTTTATAATATGAAATCCTTGATCCGAAAATCTAAGTAAAATCTTATTACACTTCGTGAATATGGTTTTGTAAACACCCTTAATATATATCAAATTGATCTTCCTGCAAGATCAATTTGCAAGTATATTAAAGACACAAAATAATTTAATTCATTCGAATTTTTTATTAAAATTTAATAATTGTACAATACTAAATAAAAATAATAATATGTAAGTATATGTACATATATAATAATAGCATTAAATTAAAAATTTTAAAAACCCCCGAAGAAAATAGATGATAACTTTAAAACGGCTGGACCAATTTTCTTTAGACATAGGTTAGAAGATTTTGGATCAAGTCACGCCATTTTTGGTCGTGGGTTAAAAAATAAACAAAACATAATTAAACATAAAACAAAAATCAACAACAAGTTAAAGGAACATTTGGAAATCACACTAAAAGCAACAATAAAAAATAAATTGTTGCAGATTTTCTCAAAAACTGTTAGCAAAGAAAGCACTTGTACTGGTCACCTTTCAATAAACTTGTAACATATTTGTGACACCCTTCGTCAACACCCCTATTGCAGGTTTTGCATTTAAAAACTGGTGTTAAGTGCATTTGCTCACAATGAACACAGTTTATATTTGATTTTCCATATTTCATTAAATCGGTTTTTATAATAATTCGATATTTATCAGGGTTAATGATATTTTCCAGGCAATTATCTGTTAATAGTGCTTCAATAAATTGTATACATAGAACACCACAATTGTATGAATCTGTTTGCTTATAGTGCCTAATTTCTTTCAGCTTCCATTTTTTTACCTCTGTGGCATCCAAACAATTTTTAAAAGTGTCAAATTTTTCTTTTACCTCTGCAGAAGTGGCTATAAACGGATTTATGTAATAGAATTCCTTTTTTTGGCATTTCAAAAATACGAAAGTAAAATGGTTATAATTGTGTATAGGAATAATAATGTTATTTTTAGTTTTGAGAGAAAGTATATTATCAAAGCTTGTAATGGTTTTACTGTTAAATATAGCCATTCCATATTCACACGGAAAACAATCACTATCAATTACATTATGTTTAGTAAATATAATGTGACTGTATAAATCAATAATGTTGCTAAATATTTGTTTTCGCGCATTTAAGGACTGAAACTCATGTAGGTAAATAAAGCGACTAAATTGTGGCGTTTCTTTTTTCAATTTTGAATAAATATTTTCATAATCGAAAAGTACAAATTTTAAGTTTTTTAAATTTTCTGGAATTTTTTTTTCGGTCAACATCTTTATTTCGTCCTTTTTAAAATATTTTTCTGCTTCCATATTTTGTACATTAATCGTACGTTTTATCTTTTTAGGAGTTCTTTTCCACTCATCTAAAATTAGCTCTTCAGAATTTCTTTTAAGTGACTCGCTGCATTTATTATTTTTCACATCAAGCATGCAATCTATATCCTTCAGCTTCGCCTGTATATATTTTTTGGCTGAACGTATATAAAAGCTTGGTCTTACGTATCTTCTACCCTCAAGAGTTATATTTTTATTTATATTAAAATAACTTTCCACAAATTTATTGTTGATTTAACGAATATGGCATTTTCTGTAAAAGTTTTCGCTAGTCGGCCTTCAATTGTGCATCCTCAAAAAAACAAAAAGCAACAGATTCGAGCAGTTGGAATAAATATAATTAAAAATAAGCTTGTCAATCAACAGCCATCTAATTGTCGAAATGATATGCTGATACTACAGTCAAGAGCGTTGTGCGAAGTTGGAAACATGCAGTCGGTACCATCAAAGGACGCGATCCGCAAAATAAAAAGTGAGACAAATCAAAAATATAACAGAGATCAAGATATTGTTATAGATTTGCTCCTAATGCAACGCGACAAAAACTGGGTATATTTTATACAACGTGTATCCATTCCGCAGGAAATATATCTTTTTTCGGAGGAACAGCTAAAACTACCCAGTAAATATGGTGGGCAGTTAATTAAAAAAAGTAGAAATACCCTTTTTGTGGATGCAACAGGTGGAGTTGTTGAAAAATTGGTTAAAGACTCCAAAAGGGTATTTCTATACAGTATGGTCATGCACGTTGCAGATGGGGGAAAAAAAGGCATACTAATACCTATAGCGGAGGCTTTATTAGCTCGTCATTTTGAAGAAGACATACGCAAATTTTTTATGGACATTAAAGTATTTTGCCTTCAAAATAAAATAAAATGGCCACTCTGTAAGAGAATATGTGTTGATTGGAGTTGGGCTATTATAAACGCTGTTATTAAAACCATAAATAATATGGAATCTATAGTAGCGTACTTATTAAAATGTTTCAACATACTGCAGAACAAAGAAAAAGTTCAAAATAATTTTGTTATTGTTCAAATATGCTCTTGCCATTTTTTTAAGATATGTTTAAATGACATAGAAGATTGTGCAGAAAATGACATCCAATCTGAATTTTTCAAAAAAATGATGGTAAAAGGCATAAATATTTGTGACATAAATGAATTCTGGATATGGTATCAAAACTTGTTCATTATATTGATGTCATCCTATGAAAGCTTGCAATATAACAGCGCGAAAACATATTTTACGTCGTATGCAATGAGCAATGATATAATTGAGACTAATTCGATCTCGATGTCTGAAGGTTGTTATATGCAGAGTGCTCCACAGTACCAAAATAGCCCTTTCCACAAAAAAGCTGTAAACATTATTGACAGCCTTAACCCCAATGAAGACGATAAAAATGTTTCTGTTGCTAATATATTGCAAAATGAAAAATATTTCAACTTAGTTTTAAAGAAATATGTACCTTATGCTGCCTTTTGGTCAAATATAATGGGATTTTTGATTGATTCAACAACAACACGTATCGCGAACAGCCCTGTGGAAAGTTATTTTAATATAAATAAAAATATAACTCTTGAGGGTAGAAGATACGTAAGACCAAGCTTTTATATACGTTCAGCCAAAAAATATATACAGGCGAAGCTGAAGGATATAGATTGCATGCTTGATGTGAAAAATAATAAATGCAGCGAGTCACTTAAAAGAAATTCTGAAGAGCTAATTTTAGATGAGTGGAAAAGAACTCCTAAAAAGATAAAACGTACGATTAATGTACAAAATATGGAAGCAGAAAAATATTTTAAAAAGGACGAAATAAAGATGTTGACCGAAAAAAAAATTCCAGAAAATTTAAAAAACTTAAAATTTGTACTTTTCGATTATGAAAATATTTATTCAAAATTGAAAAAAGAAACGCCACAATTTAGTCGCTTTATTTACCTACATGAGTTTCAGTCCTTAAATGCGCGAAAACAAATATTTAGCAACATTATTGATTTATACAGTCACATTATATTTACTAAACATAATGTAATTGATAGTGATTGTTTTCCGTGTGAATATGGAATGGCTATATTTAACAGTAAAACCATTACAAGCTTTGATAATATACTTTCTCTCAAAACTAAAAATAACATTATTATTCCTATACACAATTATAACCATTTTACTTTCGTATTTTTGAAATGCCAAAAAAAGGAATTCTATTACATAAATCCGTTTATAGCCACTTCTGCAGAGGTAAAAGAAAAATTTGACACTTTTAAAAATTGTTTGGATGCCACAGAGGTAAAAAAATGGAAGCTGAAAGAAATTAGGCACTATAAGCAAACAGATTCATACAATTGTGGTGTTCTATGTATACAATTTATTGAAGCACTATTAACAGATAATTGCCTGGAAAATATCATTAACCCTGATAAATATCGAATTATTATAAAAACCGATTTAATGAAATATGGAAAATCAAATATAAACTGTGTTCATTGTGAGCAAATGCACTTAACACCAGTTTTTAAATGCAAAACCTGCAATAGGGGTGTTGACGAAGGGTGTCACAAATATGTTACAAGTTTATTGAAAGGTGACCAGTACAAGTGCTTTCTTTGCTAACAGTTTTTGAGAAAATCTGCAACAATTTATTTTTTATTGTTGCTTTTAGTGTGATTTCCAAATGTTCCTTTAACTTGTTGTTGATTTTTGTTTTATGTTTAATTATGTTTTGTTTATTTTTTAACCCACGACCAAAAATGGCGTGACTTGATCCAAAATCTTCTAACCTATGTCTAAAGAAAATTGGTCCAGCCGTTTTAAAGTTATCATCTATTTTCTTCGGGGGTTTTTAAAATTTTTAATTTAATGTTATTATTATATATGTACATATACTTACATATTATTATTTTTATTTAGTATTGTACAATTATTAAATTTTAATAAAAAATTCGAATGAATTAAATTATTTTGTGTCTTTAATATACTTGCAAATTGATCTTGCAGGAAGATCAATTTGATATATATTAAGGGTGTTTACAAAACCATATTCACGAAGTGTAATAAGATTTTACTTAGATTTTCGGATCAAGGATTTCATATTATAAAATTTTGCCCCTCTGCTGTGTAATAATAGTAAAAGATTTTCGATTTTCAATTTTGGGAAAATATGTATAACTTATTACTTTTTAGTTCATATGAAAGTCTAACTGATGTAAAATAGTTATACATACATACATACTTTGTTTTTTACCTTTAACACATTTTATTAAGATTGAATAAAATAATAACATGGAGTAAAACAATAACATTGAAAAAATAATGTTAACTTTACATTACAAATAAATTTGTAACGTATTTTGTATTTGCAGCTTTGGTAAAAAACGTCTACGATGTTTCTGTTGTATCAAAATGTATCTGCTTTTTTCGAACACGCAACCAATGATGCTAGTCCGGCAGTTTTGTTTCAATTTTGCCAAGCATGAAGACATTCTTAACAAATGTGTAAACATTTTTTCTCTCAACCAGAAATGAATTTTGATAATACTGAATTTTCATCACAAACTCAATTCAGGGATTCCAATGAAATTGGTTGTAGAAAGTATCCTAGTAGTAATTTCCTATATAGTGGGATTGCATGCCAACCCTTCATTTGGTCACTTTGGCCAAAATCCCTCAGAGATCATAGGTATGAACAAAAATTAATTTAAATGAGCTGTAAAATTGTTCACAAACTCAATTCAGAGATTCCAATGAAATTGGTTGTAGAAAGTATCCTCGTAGTAATTTCCTATATAGTGGGATTGCATGCCAACCCTTCATTTGGCCACTTTGGCCAAAATCCCTCAGAGATCATACGTATGACAAAAAATGAGTTTAAATGAGCTGTAAAATTGTTCACAAACTCAATTCAGGGATTCCAATGAAATTGGTTGTAGAAAGTATCCTAGTAGTCATTTCCTATATAGTGGGATTGCATGCCAACCCTTCATTTGGCCACTTTGGCCAAAATCCCTCAGAGATCATACGTATGACAAAAAATGAGTTTAAATGAGCTGTAAAATTGTTCACAAACTCAATTCAGGGATTCCAATGAAATTGGTTGTAGAAAGTATCCTAGTAGCAATTTCCTATATAGTGGGATTGCATGCCAACCCTTCATTTGGCCACTTTGGCCAAAATCCCTCAGAAATCATACGTATGACAAAAAATGAGTTTAAATGAGCTGTAAAATTGTTCACAAACTCAATTCAGGGATTCCAATGAAACTGGTTGTAGAAAGTATCCTAGTAGTCATTTCCTATATAGTGGGATTGCATGCCAATTCTTCATTTGGCCACTTTGGCCAAAATCCCTCAGAGATCATAGGTATGAACAAAAATTAATTTAAATGAGCTGTAAAATTGTTCACAAACTCAATTCAGAGATTCCAATGAAATTGGTTGTAGAAAGTATCCTCGTAGTAATTTCCTATATAGTGGGATTGCATGCCAACCCTTCATTTGGCCACTTTGGCCAAAATCCCTCAGAGATCATACGTATGACAAAAAATGAGTTTAAATGAGCTGTAAAATTGTTCACAAACTCAATTCAGGGACTCCAATGAAATTGGTTGTAGAAAGTATCCTAGTAGCAATTTCCTATATAGTGGGATTGCATGCCAACCCTTCATTTGGCCACTTTGGCCAAAATCCCTCAGAAATCATACGTATGACAAAAAATGAGTTTAAATGAGCTGTAAAATTGTTCACAAACTCAATTCAGGGATTCCAATGAAATTAGTTGTAGAAAGTATCCTAGTAGTAATTTCCTATATAGTGGGATTGCATGCCAACCCTTCATTTGGCCACTTTGGCCAAAATCCCTCAGAGATCATACGTATGACAAAAAATGAGTTTAAATGAGCTGTAAAATTGTTCACAAACTCAATTCAGGGATTCCAATGAAATTGGTTATAGAAAGTATCCTAGTAGTAATTTCCTATATAGTGGGATTGCATGCCAACCCTTCATTTGGCCACTTTGGCCAAAATCCCTCAGAGATCATACGTATGAACAAAAATTAATTTAAATGAGCTGTAAAATTGTTCACAAACTCAATTCAGGGATTCCAATGAAATTGGTTGTAGAAAGTATCCTAGTAGTCATTTCCTATATAGTGGGATTGCATGCCAACCCTTCATTTGGCCACTTTGGCCAAAATCCCTCAGAGATCATACGTATGACAAAAAATGAGTTTAAATGAGCTGTAAAATTGTTCGCAAACTCAATTCAGGGATTCCAATGAAATTGGTTGTAGAAAGTATCCTAGTAGTAATTTCCTATATAGTGGGACTGCATGCCAACCCTTCATTTGGCCACTTTGGCCAAAATCCCTCAGAGATCATACGTATGACAAAAAATGAGTTTAAATGAGCTGTAAAATTGTTCACAAACTCAATTCAGGGATTCCAATAAAATTGGTTGTAGAAAGTATCCTAGTAGCAATTTCCTATATAGTGGGATTGCATGCCAACCCTTCATTTGGCCACTTTGGCCAAAATCCCTCAGAGATCATACGTATGACAAAAAATGAGTTTAAATGAGCTGTAAAATTGTTCACAAACTCAATTCAGGGATTCCAATGAAACTGGTTGTAGAAAGTATCCTAGTAGTCATTTCCTATATAGTGGGATTGCATGCCAATTCTTCATTTGGCCACTTTGGCCAAAATCCCTCAGAGATCATACGTATGACAAAAAATGAGTTTAAATGAGCTGTAAAATTGTTCACAAACTCAATTCAGGGATTCCAATGAAATTGGTTATAGAAAGTATCCTAGTAGTAATTTCCTATATAGTGGGATTGCATGCCAACCCTTCATTTGGCCACTTTGGCCAAAATCCCTCAGAGATCATACGTATGAACAAAAATTAATTTAAATGAGCTGTAAAATTGTTCACAAACTCAATTCAGGGATTCCAATGAAATTGGTTGTAGAAAGTATCCTAGTAGTAATTTCCTATATAGTGGGATTGCATGCCAACCCTTCATTTGGCCACTTTGGCCAAAATCCCTCAGAGATCATACGTATGACAAAAAATGAGTTTAAATGAGCTGTAAAATTGTTCACAAACTCAATTCAGGGATTCCAATGAAATTGGTTGTAGAAAGTATCCTAGTAGTCATTTCCTATATAGTGGGATTGCATGCCAACCCTTCATTTGGCCACTTTGGCCAAAATCCCTCAGAGATCATACGTATGACAAAAAATGAGTTTAAATGAGCTGTAAAATTGTTCACAAACTCAATTCAGGGATTCCAATGAAATTGGTTGTAGAAAGTATCCTAGTAGTCATTTCCTATATAGTGGGATTGCATGCCAACCCTTCATTTGGCCACTTTGGCCAAAATCCCTCAGAGATCATACGTATGACAAAAAATGAGTTTAAATGAGCTGTAAAATTGTTCACAAACTCAATTCAGGGATTCCAATGAAATTGGTTGTAGAAAGTATCCTAGTAGTAATTTCCTATATAGTGGGATTGCATGCCAACCCTTCATTTGGTCACTTTGGCCAAAATCCCTCAGAGATCATAGGTATGAACAAAAATTAATTTAAATGAGCTGTAAAATTGTTCACAAACTCAATTCAGAGATTCCAATGAAATTGGTTGTAGAAAGTATCCTCGTAGTAATTTCCTATATAGTGGGATTGCATGCCAACCCTTCATTTGGCCACTTTGGCCAAAATCCCTCAGAGATCATACGTATGACAAAAAATGAGTTTAAATGAGCTGTAAAATTGTTCACAAACTCAATTCAGGGATTCCAATGAAATTGGTTGTAGAAAGTATCCTAGTAGTCATTTCCTATATAGTGGGATTGCATGCCAACCCTTCATTTGGCCACTTTGGCCAAAATCCCTCAGAGATCATACGTATGACAAAAAATGAGTTTAAATGAGCTGTAAAATTGTTCACAAACTCAATTCAGGGATTCCAATGAAATTGGTTGTAGAAAGTATCCTAGTAGTCATTTCCTATATAGTGGAATTGCATGCCAACCCTTCATTTGGCCACTTTGGCCAAAATCCCTCAGAGATCATACGTATGAACAAAAATTAATTTAAATGAGCTGTAAAATTGTTCACAAACTCAATTCAAGGATTCCAATGAAATTGGTTGTAGAAAGTATCCTACTAGTCATTTCCTATATAGTGGGATTGCATGCCAACCCTTCATTTGGCCACTTTGGCCAAAATCTCTCAGAGATTATACATACGTATGACCAAAGATGAGTTTTCATAAAACTTTTCAGAAAATCATTGTCAGAATTGTAATTATATTAAATATAATTATATTCCAATAGAATCGAATAAAAAAATCTATAAAAACTTCCTAAATATGTTTTTTCCCACATAATTAGCTTATTAACTCCAATTTCGTTACGTCATAACATATTTATCTTCACACCTAAATATGTTGTAACGTAAGCATTTACGTAAAAACATATTTAACTCGGCATATTTATCTTCACACACGTTATATATATATATATATATATATATATATATATATATATATATATATATATATATATATATATATATATATATATATATATATGGATTAAATTTTGTTTAAGTACTTAAGTGTGGGTACGGAGTTCTTAAGGAAATTCACATTCCCGTACGGAGTTCAAAAAAAAACTACACTTAATTTTTACTGATGTTGTCTATTACAGGGATGTTACACACTATAAGTGGAGACTTTTTTCCGTAAACTGAAAAAAAATTTATGTTCATACAATTGTTTGGTCACGGAATTTTTTAAATTTCCTTTTTTTCGTAAGTTGTAATTAATTTTTGTGTTTTTGTGTGTTGTATATTAAAAAATAAAGGAATCTGTGTGTATGCAAACACTATTCTCTACAGAAGGCTACGCGACTATTTTTTCTAAATTTCCAAATGTGAATTTCCGTAAGAAGTCCGTACAACGCTTTAAGCTTCAGCAAATGTAATTTTTTTCCAATACTATCTCTGATAACTTATTTAATTCTATTGCTGTTATTTATAAGATATTATATATTGTTGCTTTATAAAGGCAAAGAATAAATACAAATACAAATCTGTTAAGTGTCTTAAAGGAAATTGAATTGCCTTCCGATAATGTAAAGATGATTCTGATATTATTGGATATTTCAGAAAATGTGGAGAAAAGTCGTACCAGAAAACTGCTGGCTAATCTGCCAAACGTCTGAAGGAATTTCAGACAACTCGCTTGATTGTCTGGTATAGTCTCAGACTTTTTCTGACGTTAGACATATCTTCAACATTTTGCACAGTCCATAGTAATTTTTTAGAGTTCTACCCGATTATTTTTCCGTGTAGAAATAAATGCAAAACTCCAAACCTGAATCAGTGAGAACTGCATACTATGCTTTAAGCGTGTTACGCACTTACGGAAATCCATATTTGGAAATTTACATTTATTTCTACACGGAAAAACAACGTGTAACCTTCTGTAGAGAATAATGTTTGCATACACACAAATTCCTTTATTTTTTAATTTACAACACACAAAAACACTAAAAATTAATCACAACTTGCAAAAAATAGGAAATATCATAAATTCCGTTACCAAACAATTGTATGAACATAAATATTTGGTTCAGTTTACGGAAAAAAGTCCACTTATAGTTGTAACATACCTGTAATAGACAATAACGGCCAACAATTCCGTGTACTTTTCTTTTGGACCTCCGTACTAGCAAACGGAAATTTCTTTAAGGAATTTCCCAACGTGAATTTCTGTAACTTTTTTAAACACAGTTCTTATGTGAATGTGAATTTCCTTACTCCCCATCCACACATGCAATTTTTGTTGCAGCAATTTCTGAATTTGTGGGAGAGTGTTGAAATAGAAATATATACCATATCTATTCCTCTCTCGCTCTTTCTCCCTGAAAAATTAAGAATTGCTGCAACAAAAACTGCACGTGTGGACCGGGACTTAAGAACTTATTTTGAGCGTATGTCGCTCAAAATAAGTAATAAAATAAAAAGATTCTACAACTGAACTGTTCGGTAGCAGATTTTTCTGTTGAATGCGTCCAATGCCTATTCAATTGATGACCACTTTTACCACAAAGAAATATGTATATAAGAAAATAAAGACCACCACATACTTTTTGATTTAACATGAAAATTTAAAGATTGAAAAACACTTTTTTTAATATTAGTTCTTGATTCTTAACAAATTCAGCTTAATTTAGTGACGACAGGATCAAATTTAATTAAGTGCGCGAAGAAATTAGTCTTAAAATTCTTATTTATCTGGATATTAATCACCTGCATGTTTTAAATATTATAATTTTATATTTATTGTTAATGATTCATTTTAAACTAAAAATAAACACTTGTGTTTATTAGTATGATTATTTCGAACGTATTTGCTTTATGAATCCAAATTGATTATTAGGCTAAGGTTCATAACGTTATATTCAGAAAGAATTGGGCATGATTAATATTTCAAGGAACAAGGGAAAAATTAACATCAACTTAATTTTTCAACTTATACAGCAGAACAGAGTAGCGCCACTTTCGGAAGCCGCTATACTTCCATCATCAGTGCTCACGTGCATTTGCTTATCGCCAGTTGTCAGGTGGCTCTGTTGAATGTGATTTTAATTCTTACATATACAGCTTTTTCCTGAAAATTTAATACGAGAATTAAATCACTCTCAATCTGATACTAAAGTGCACTTTCCTAGCGTTGCCATCGGTTTATTTTCTTCATTCCCATTTTTCTGATTTCTGTTCTACTCAAGACAAACTTTTTTGGTTTGATTTTATACCTAAGTATATATCAACATGTAAACATGTGAAAAGCTCAAGCGAGTAGCAAATTGTTTATTAGTATGATTATTTCGAGAGTAGTGTTCTGCTGAGTAAGTTGAAAAATTAATCATGCTCAATTCTTTCTGAATATAACGTTATGAACCTTAGCCTAATAATCAATTTAAATTCACTTGTGTTTACATTTCTAACTTCTAAATGTATATATATGCAGATATTTATTTATTTGAATTACTGGATAGATACACGTAAACGGAGTTCAGTGTTTGACGCAAATGGTCTTGCAAAAGACCATTTGCGTCAAATAACAACTTTGTGTATTTTGCAAATTCCGGCCGAAACCAGTTTTTTGAGGCCGAACCCGAACCGAACCTAATATTCGGCAAAAAGACCGAATATTAGGTCGAATCCGAAAATTGTTGAAACTTTTTTAGAATTAACTGATATTGACATTTTAAAAACTTAACAGAACTTAAAAGTTATTTATTTTATTAACGGCCCTTTTCACAATGTGAATAAAAGTTAAAGTGGTCTTTAACGTAAGAATCCGTCATACAAACCCCTCCGTTAAGTACTTTTAACTGTACACTTTGAAAAGGGCGTAAGAGTATTTCTACATACATACATTATCAGAGTAGAGCACCTCCTCTGTCTATGCCCCGCTCTCTCTGAGCAAAGGGTGGTTTCACTGGGCAGCCCGCTGCCTCAGGACCTAGCAGCCCTATCAAACTGCGACATTAGACGGATAAATTCTTTCATTCGATCGTCGGGTTGGCTCAACCCTGATCCGAATAGGGAAACGTAAAAGGGGCTTTTACTTATCTGCACGTTCCCGCTTCAGGTAACACAACGGAACCTATAAGGACCCAAGTGGGCCTGGTTTTAATCTTTAATCTGGCAACCTGTACAACCTAACCTAACCTACAGTATCAATCAAAATAATAGTAGAAATTTAATATATTTCATTCCATCGAGCAAATATAAAACTTAAACATTTACGACCATATGACTAATAAAAACTTGGCATCAAATTTGATTAAATGATGAAAAGAACTGGAATATTGGGTTTGGTACACATACATTGATGAGTGTTTTTCACTCTATTGATAACGTTACAAGAGCACCAATCAAAAAGTTGAGTCGGAATAACTAAAACGATATAAAGTGGAATATTTACCTATTTTTGACACTAAATTTATACGATTTCATTCATTTTTACTAAAGTGAAGTTTTTTTGATTACTCCCGCGTTTCATCGAGGATATACACAATAAAGAATTTTTCTCGACGGTATTGAATTTATCGTGAAGATTGAAAATGTGCTTTCTTCATATTTTGAAATTATTTAAGAAAATCAATTTTAAAAAACAAGTAATTAATTTCAATGCAAAATTGCAGAAGTAAATTTGATTGCGAAAAATCGATTTATTATAACATAAAATAGATTTTCGATTGGAATCGAAATCGGTTTACCATTCCCTAGTTTATGCTATTTATTTTGGCAACAAACAGTTGAGTACTTTATATTACTATGTATATTTTTTTGGTTGCGCTTTATAAAACTAAGTAAAATTTTCATTAAATTTTTGTTTATTTATTTAATTAATTTAATTTAGTCTATAGAATCAATCCTTACAGACTATACATATAATAATACAAATAAGTAGTCATATATAAACATTTTAAATGATATTCCGTTTAATGGTATAAACAATCAGAGAAAAATCAAAAAAATTACAGCAAGAGCATAATTTTCTTAACTGGGGGTCTACATTAGCCATTAAGTTGGTATGAACATCATGTCGGACATCGCATATGGCTAATGTAAACCGCTCATGTCCATGTTTCATCCATGGTCTGACATCGATGCCCGAACATATGGCTGAGCATCAATGTTCGCCATGAGATTCGCCGTCAACAACCATTTTTAATAGAAAGAAAAGAGACAGAAAGAATTGTTAAATATTCCATTTCTATTGCACTACCACCAAATACATTGATAAGGCAGAACATGGACATCGCACGTATTCACCACTACAAAGAAGTTGATGTATTTTTTGCAGTTGCTCTGCCGGCGTCATGTTCATGTCATGTTCAAGTCGATGGCTCGTGAAGACGTAGGGTAACGGATCAGGTATAGCAAATTTAGTGCGAAAAGTTTTAACATATAAAGGGTTAAAAGAACGTAATGAGCGTTGTGGAATGTTAAAAGTTAAGTTTCTCAGCAAAAATTTTGAGCAGATGCTACCATTTATAAGATTAAACACAAAAGAAACATTAAACATTATTCTTCGGCATTTTAAAGCCGGTCAGTTAACCTCTGCTAATCTTGTTGAGTATGATGGAAGTCCGACATGGTCACGATAAATATTTCTTAAACAGAAGAGAAGGAACTGTTTTTGAACAGACTCAATGCGGTTAATATGTACTTTGTAGTTCGGGTCCCAAATGATTGAACCATATTCTAAACTTGGCCTTACTAGTGATGTAAATACTTTTTTTGTTATAATATAATATAATGAATTATAATACAATGAATTCCATCGACCACCTTTTAATGAAAGCCAAAACGCTACGCGCTTTGTTTACAATCATCGTGTTTTGAAAACATATCGGACGAGAAAAAATAGATTCATGGCGGTGACATATTTTGAATTTCTAAAATACTATTTCTATTTACTTCCTTATTTATAGAGAATAAAAAGTTTCGGTATTCGGCGAAAAAGTTGGCCTAAACCGAAAATCAGCCGAAACCACAATTTTGGCCGAATCCGAAACTGTAACCGAATATTCGGTCGGACTCTATTATTTTTTTGTTTGTTTTCATAAGAAAGATAGGATATTTTCCATTTGTACTTTTTTTGCCCATTTGCGCCAATAATGAATTTCGTCGGTATGTTCTTAACTACTATTTCTTATACTTCGCATGTTATGGCTACCTTATCTAGCAATTTGACAGAGTCTTCAAAAAAACCTCCTCAAGGACCTTTATGTATACCTTGGCATACCAAGGAAGTTGGAAATTCTAAAATCCACTACTAGAGTTTAAATAGTCTCCAGCATTATCAATTTTGAGTTATATACATATACATATAAAGAACAACGAAAACTTACACTGTTAGGGGCATTTCCACAAAACAATAAATATAACTATTGAAATCATCTCGCAAGGACCATATTTCAGGTTTTGTGGAAAGTTTCTAAACCTGTTCTTTTGATAAGTACGTTCTAAAGCCTACATTAGTCCTTAAAATTCGCATATATTATCAAAATTACTCTAATATTTAGAGTTTCCAGGAGGGCTAGAGCGACTCTTAAAAAGTTTCTTTGGTTTTGCTGGCCCATTGTTCTTCTCTGCACAGACGATTTCAAATAATGTATTATTTAGTGAAATAGAAAAATCTCAATTATTTCTATATATATATATATATATATATATATTGTTACGAAATGAAAATGCAGATTCAAATGTAACGACACAAACTGACAACCCGATCATTATCTGCTTTATACCCCTAAGTCACTGTAATAAAATCAAAACCTGGCAGCCAAGTACCACAATTAAACTTGGCATCACTCGACAACTGCCAATAGAATTCAAAATAACGGAAAATGGAAGTTTCCGGAATCTTCAGGAAACGGTAGCCAGAACTTTCAAGACTATTCGAGACTGCTTAATCGCAATTACAAACAGTGACATTAAACTTAAACTGCAAGAGATGTAGACTTGATGACAGCATAATTTGCTTAAGTTGCGAACATTAGAGTATGTGTGTGCGCGAAGATAAACAAACAGAAGAAAAATCTCATGCATCTACACACGCACATACACTACACTATAGCAAGACCAAATGATCATGCCGTATACTTAAAGATAAAAAGAGACAACTACATTCCAGAAAGTTAGCGAAGTTACCAGAAGGTTTTATAATTTACTATATAAGGGGAGGCTGCCAGACGACATGAAGAAGTGTGTTTCTAAACTTAGACGAGTAAACATCGCCAAGAATAGTTAGTGTGTACATCGCGTTTAGTTGTACGTGTTTTTAAAGTAATAAATAAAGTGTTACTGAGAATTTATTTGTAAAATAAATACCCGTGTTTTATTTTTTGCAATTCAACGAATCCTGTGAAAATAATAAAACCGTTTTTATGTAAAGGACTAAAAAACGTAACAATTGGTGTCAGAAGTAAAATTGCAAAATAAAATAAAAAGGACATTATTAATTAATAAAAAAAAAGGACATTATTAATTAATAAAAAGAACATTAATAATAATAAAAAGGACATTAATAAAAAAAAAAAAACATTATTAATTAAAATAAAAATTACAAAAGGACATTAAAAAAAAAATAGAAGCCATGAAGTTTGAAGAGCTAAAAGTTGAGCAGCTAAAAAAAGAGCTGAGTAAGCTGGAACTGCCAACAACAGGCAATAAAGTGGAACTTCAGAAGAGGCTGATAGATGAGTTCAAGCAGCGTGGCATCGACATCGGGACATACGAATTTGAGGATAAAGAGGAAATAGAGGTGTGTACTCGTGCCACGACAAGCAACATGGATTTAAGTACAATGTTCGCCGCTATGATGGAAAAATTTCAAGAAGTGAAAACTGATGTGCAAGAAGTTAAAGAAACATCTAGAGTGAACAATGAGAGAATGCTGGCTGGAGTCAAGGATGAATTTCAAGAAACATCGAGAGCTAACGAGCGACTGCTAGCTGAAGTTAAGGCTGAAGTTCAGGAAACATCTAAGGCCACAAATGAGAAGCTAGTGGAAATTTCGGAGGCCATAAATAGAAGAGTGGATGGCATTGAGGTACAAGTCAGCAAATTTGACGAGAAACTCTCAGAACTAGAGAATAAACTCCATAGCCTAGAAATTAGCGGCGTCGAAGTGCATGTAAAAGATGTGGACGAGAAATTGCATGACTTGGAAGCAAAAATTGTTAATCTTCAGTGTCAAGGAGGGCCAGTGAGAGTTATTCCAGAGGCTTCTAGCAGAGTAAAGACGCCTTGTTTCGATGGCAGCGCACCTTTGAACATCTTCAAGTTCCAGTTCGAAACAGTTGCCAGCAAAAATGGTTGGAACAGTGAAGAAAAGGCCATAGAGCTGATTTTGGCCTTAAAAGGAGCCGCAGCAGAAGTACTTGAAACCGTACCAGGGAGCTGCAGAAATAATTTTGATGACATAATGGCGGCACTGCAGCGGAAATATGGTGGCGAACATAAGCGAGATATATACCGTATGGAATTGCGATGTAGAGGACAGAAGCCCAATGAGTCCCTACAAGATTTCGCAATGGAAATCGAGCGGTTGGTGCAACTATCTTATCCTGGCGAAAATCACCCATTGATAGAGCAGCTGAAAATTGATTCCTTATTGCGTGGCATTAGTGATCCTGACGTGAGGTATGCAGTATATGCGACACCGAAACCTACTTTTATAGAAACTGTGGCATATGCTTTAGCACAGGAGACCGCAAGGATAATTTCTAAGCCGCAAGCGTATATGGTCCGAAATCTGGAGGTGATTACCGAGAAAGAAGCTAATTGGGAAAAGGACATCAAAGAGGCAGTAGTACAAGCATTGGCTTTAAATAAAAACAAAGTGCGAATAAAATGCTATAGCTGCGGAGAGAAAGGCCATATCCAGCGCAACTGCAACGCAACAAGAAAGCAAACAAAATCTGTCTCGCCATCATGGAATAATAAATGGAAGAGTCATCAAAAGTCTCGTTGTGATGGCTGTTATCAAGAGCGACAACAGGAGCAGTGTCATCAACCTGAAGCACGTAACGAAGACAGACGGCATAAAGAAATAAGAGAGCGTCTGCGCCTGAAGGAAGCCCGACTAGCTGAGGAGCGTACGAAATTGGCTGTGGAACGAAAACGTTTGCAACGAGAGGCTGAATCATTACGCTTGGAACGGGAGCGCCAAAAATTAGAGCGTGAGAAGCTAGAAATAGAGCTTCGAGAAATTAAACGTCAACAAATGCAAATTTCTGCGGCGCGTGATGGTTTCATAAAAGGTATAAGACAACGTGGTGCCAATGAGTGCAGTATTAATGAACGTAAAGGTAATAAAGGCCCAGGGTATGACGATACACGCTCTCCGATGAGATTTGATGCCACTCCAGCCTCTGCAAGATCTGCGCGTAAAGGAAGTAGTTACAGCTACACTTCGCCCGGTACAAGTAAAGAAGTCTTTAGTTCATCTACCGGCAAAGGAACAGATTACAACAGAAATAGTCACCTGTACTCAGTTAATAATTATAATCGAGCAGTACCCAGTGGATGTGGTACACACGCTTATAGCACGGAAAAGAGACTGTCATGGGATAACTACAAGTTGGAAGCAGAGATCCGTGGTATCATCGAAAGGATGAATGACGTCGTACACATGATAGAGCAGTACATTGGACGGAAGACAAAAATTAAGTTTGAACCACTGGCGCACTATGGAAAAGGTGATTGTGTGCCTATTCGGGACGAACAGGCTTAAGTGGGCGGCAGTGTTACGAAATGAAAATGCAGATTCAAATGTAACGACACAAACTGACAACCCGATCATTATCTGCTTTATACCCCTAAGTCACTGTAATAAAATCAAAACCTGGCAGCCAAGTACCACAATTAAACTTGGCATCACTCGACAACTGCCAATAGAATTCAAAATAACGGAAAATGGAAGTTTCCGGAATCTTCAGGAAACGGTAGCCAGAACTTTCAAGACTATTCGAGACTGCTTAATCGCAATTACAAACAGTGACATTAAACTTAAACTGCAAGAGATGTAGACTTGATGACAGCATAATTTGCTTAAGTTGCGAACATTAGAGTATGTGTGTGCGCGAAGATAAACAAACAGAAGAAAAATCTCATGCATCTACACACGCACATACACTACACTATAGCAAGACCAAATGATCATGCCGTATACTTAAAGATAAAAAGAGACAACTACATTCCAGAAAGTTAGCGAAGTTACCAGAAGGTTTTATAATTTACTATATAAGGGGAGGCTGCCAGACGACATGAAGAAGTGTGTTTCTAAACTTAGACGAGTAAACATCGCCAAGAATAGTTAGTGTGTACATCGCGTTTAGTTGTACGTGTTTTTAAAGTAATAAATAAAGTGTTACTGAGAATTTATTTGTAAAATAAATACCCGTGTTTTATTTTTTGCAATTCAACGAATCCTGTGAAAATAATAAAACCGTTTTTATGTAAAGGACTAAAAACGTAACAATATATATATATATATATATATATATATATATATATATATATATATATATATATATATATATATATATATATATATATATATATATATATATATATATATATATATATATATATATATATATATATATATATATATATATATATATATATATATATATATATGTATGTATATATTAGGCATTTTAGTTATTTCATTAAAATATTACCAATTATTATTAAATTTAATATATAGTTGCAATTCCACTTACTTTGAAATTTAAAACCAAATGTAAATTTGTTTAAAAAAAAGATAACGATACTTGTTGACTGTTTTCGCGTGCTGCTTATGAATTATAAGCGCAGAACAAATACAACAAGTCTTTAGAAAGCATTGAAAGAGATAAGTCTTTTTCAATCGTCATATTGCGCTGTTCAGTACACATATCGTCGTGCCGAAGTTATCTTCATGTAGGGTTGCCTCCATCTATTTTTTCAAGTGTCCGGGGCCAGTCCTGTTAGTATTTTTTCCAAAAATCGTGAAATTTGAGAATTAAAATCGTCAAGGTTTTCGAAAATTTTCGTCAAAAAATCGTCACACTAAAAATCAATTGTTTTATAAAAAAAACAGCATTGTTTTATACAGATAAAACAAATCTTTCTATAGAAAGTAACAATTCAATTGTTTTATTAAAAATATAAAACGTAATAACACAAGCCAATGGTAGAATTAAGACTATCTTAAATTTTTTGGCCAATTTAAAGCTATATTATACATGTCGATTGCTTAATATAAAAAAGGCGTCTCTCGATTGTTTTCGTAAACGTGCTTTTAACGTTTGATGGTAGCCAAATTCTAAATACATCCTCCCTAAAGAACTAAGCACTACTGTTGAAAACAATGGTTTTATGACCACTTGAAAATTATTTTTCGTATATAAGTATTCTAGTTTTTATTCAGTTTTTTCTTCTCCTGTAAAATAATGGAAGATAGAGTCACCCCTTTTTTTAAATTAAGTAGAGTCCGACTGAATATTCGGATTCAGCCAAAATGTGGTTTCGGCTAATATTCGGTTTAGGCCAAATTTTTGGCTGAATATCGAAACCGAAACTTTTTATTCTGTATGTATAAATTGAATGAAAATTTTACGTAGTTTTATAAAGCGCAAACAAAAAATAAGTACCATAAATTATTCTACTGTTTGTTGCCAAAATAAATAGCACAAACTAGGGAATAATAAACCGATTTCGATTCCAATCGAAAATCGATGTTGTGTTATAATTAACCGTGTCACAGATTCCGTTCGGATTGGTTTTGATTCCGTAGTTGTCATTCCGAAAAAGTACATTTTTGGTGCTTTAGATTCCGTTTATTTTGTATTTCGTTTTTACTATGATAAAGTTTTTATACCTTGAGGCGTTTGTTTACTCTTGTTTTTAGATGCAAAGCTCATATTAAGCTTTTTATTAACATGGAAAGCTCATGACTAAATATTTATTTGACGCTCCTAAAATTATGCACGTTTTTTAGTTTTTACTGCAAATGAAGTCAGTAGAAAAGTGTTTTTCAATTCCACTTTGAAATTCAAAAGTGGTTTGGTTACGAAGGAAATTTTCGTTTTTCGTTTTCTGAGGAAGCAACTTACGGAATTGAAACAAATTCCGATCGGAATGGTACTCTGTGGCATGGCTGAATAAATGGATTTAACGGAATTGAATTTATGTCTGCGATTTTGCACTGAAATTGATTATTTGTCTTTTAAAATAGATTTTTTAAATAATATTAAAATATGAAGAACGCTCATTTTCAATCTTCACGATAAATTCAATATGTATAGCATCGATGAAACGCGGGCGCAAATAAAAAAAAAATCACTTTAGTAGACACGAAATCTTATGAATATAGTGTAAATATTCCACTATATATCTTATTAGTCATTCCGACTCACTTTTCGATTGGTGCTCTTGTTTTGAATTTATAATGGTGGAGCTTACGCAACTTTCGGTAACTGTTTACTCGTTAAATTGGTAAAATTTTCCATATATTTTATTTTAAAAAATTTTAACAGCAAAATGTTTGGAAAATTTTACCAATTTAACGAGTAAACAGTTACCGAATGTTACGTGAACTTCCTCAATGATTTTATACTTTACGCTGCTTATGAGAGAGGATATTTAAAAATATTTTCCAAAATATGCAAAGTTATAAGAAACACAAGTTAAATGCCGACACTCATATAAATGCTTACACATTTCAGTAAATTTTTTCACAACAAACTTTGTTTTTAATTTCATTTTAATATAACCTTCAGATTTTGAAAAAGTTCATAGAATGTGTTAACATTTTTCTCATATGTGCAATGTATATGAAACCCAAAACTAAATACATATTAGAGTTGTGTCGTTCCGGAACGACCTAGTTCCATGGAACGATTCCCTAAATGGAACGGTACGGACCGATCCAAACGTTTCTCTTTTATCGTTCCGCAATTGCTAACCGCCTTGAGGAGTAATTAATTTTCTTTGACAACACATTTGCTTCCTTCACTTATTTGAGTACACTTTTTTGTATAGAGAATGATTTATTTAGTTATGTTTGTGATAGATTTTATTATTTTCAAAAATTTATTGCTTGTTGTCGGCTATTGTTTTTTTTTTTACAAATATTTTACGAAAACAGAATTATTTTATTGTTATTATGTCAGAAAATGAAAATAAACCATGAAAAATGTGTTGACGTTTTTAGGAGCGACAGAGACATTCTCGTTCCTCGTTCATTCACTGTTCAAACAAAAAAAACCGGAACGATGAACGAAAGGAACGACCTAGCTCCTTAAGTCTTTCGGATCGGTCGGAACGATTCCACAAAAGGAACGATTTTGCCCAACTCTAATACATATATATTTTTATCAGATCTAACGTTTTATATGTAATATTAAGAATAAAGTAGTGACCTTAACAAATCGTCAAAGTATATGGGGTACTAAACAAAAAATCGTCATTCGTCATTATGCTAAATTTTACCCAAAAAATCGTCAAAATGACGAAAAATCGGTACGTTTAACAGCACTGTTCGGGGCTGTCCTACTTTTTACACTTTTCGCCAAATATCCTTTTTATTAAACTACATTTACGCGATGATTTTTTTAGGGATGAAGTCGATACTGTTAAATAGTCGATATTTCGTATTTGCTGATATATCGGTATCGGCGATATTTTTATTGCCGATAAACGATACTTTTGTAAGTTGATTAATTGAATAAACACTAACGATAGTCAGTTTTTGAAACTACTTAATTATGTTCAAGGATTAATTTTCTGCTTAATGATAACTTACAGGCGGTTTCTATAAGAACGAGTTTCAGAACAAGATTATCTACCTCTGACAGATTATATAACTGACAGGCGGTTTCTATAACAACGAGTTTCAGAACATATCTACCTCGTATAAAATGCAAAGTATGTATAACTTACAACAGGATAATGATGAAAGAAATAGTTAAAATTTTGCGTTCATTTGAAGACACTACAAAGGCAATTAACAAAACCACCCGATTCTCTCAGTTAACAGCCTTTGGAAAGTATTAGAAATATTGTTATTATTAGATATATCCATGAGCATAGATCGAAATCGCAAAAATTTGTGATAAACTTGGAATTGGTTCTTAATGAAAGATTTTATGGTTTTGATAATGAAACATATTGTTTATCCACAATGCTCTATCGTCGATAAAAGTTGACCTTAATGTAGCTTTATACTCCGCAACTATTGCTAGTGCGATCATCATTACAGTTCGTACAAGTTCTGTTAAGTCTACAAGAAGTAGGCATTGGAGCCCCTGTCTAAACTAAGCTGTAATTTTTGTAAAGAATAAGTGGAGATACACCTAAGACCTTCTAGTACGTTTAAAGACGTAGTACTGCTTATTTTCTGGTGCAATGGGTGCTTTTTAAATTTTGCAGCAGTGCTTTTTACAAATTTCCTTATTTTATAATTTTTATAAATATGTATAAAATTACAGGTTGAATTTCCGGCGGTGATAGCAAATGCTCCTCACATTAAACCTGTAAAATATAATATCGACCACTAAAATTTCTAACTAACAGAATTATGTGCCTCGTTTCTGTATTTCTCGCATCGCAAAATATCTCACATGAAACGTGTGAATTGAAAGAAAAACGAAGTAAAATGAAACAAAAACTTGGTTTTCTCACACAAATGTTTCTGTATCTTTACAATGCGAGAACTAATTGTCATTTAAGTTATTTTCCAATAGCTCTTGGAAGAATGTGAGAAAAAGTGTTTCTGTAACAAGATTTTCTGAAAAGTTTTTCCGTAACCCCGTCAAAAATTCTTTTAAAATTAAAAATATTAAATTATAGATTTTGAAACTATACATGGATAAGCACGTTGATTTACTTAATTATTTTGTTTCAAACAGTTTTTTATAAGTATTGAAGAAAATAGAAACTATCTCTTGGCTGGTGGCTAGTCGCCGACTGTTCTTTTTATTACGATCGCGCTCCGCCGATTGCAAACACTGAGCACGTTTTATTTTGCATTGAAAATAAGACTGCAGTATCTTTCAATGGTTTTAAATTACGGCATATTACCGTTGGAATGATAAAAGGCAAAAACACATTCAATAAAGTATTTTTTGTTTAAGAAATAATGTCGTATTTTATGAAAATATTTCAACGCCGCCGCCAAAACTTTTCCATCGGCTTGTTGCTCTGTTTGACACTTGAGTGATTGGAATATTCCAATAAATAAGCTGGCTTTTCGCATTGAAATACAGTAACAGTTTCTACTCACAAATCGAGAAACGATGAAATTTTTTGTTTCACACTTTATGTGAAAACTTTTACGGTGCGAGAAATACAGAAATGAGGCAATGGTGATCGGAAAATTTTGGTTACATAAACAAGTAGTGAAGATATAAATATCTGGGACACTATTTTGAAGAAACATATCTACAGATGGAAACACTATTTGCTAGTTAGAACATAGGGAAGAATGTCAAATCAGTTCTAAATTATAGTTCTTCCAAGTGGAAATTCTCCTTATAAAAATCATACCTGAAAGCGGGAGTATTGCTTCAAACAGATTACTGACTCTATTAGAATATTTGAGGCAAACCTTAAGCAAGCTGCTCTAAATTCTACTTCTACAAATCTTCAGGTGATATATAAAGCTTTTGAGTAGACGCAACTCGTGGACACAAATACCATAATACCTAAATTTCTGTATCAGTATTTCGTGGTCTATGAGATCAAATGCTTTTGTTAAATCGCAGAAAATACCAGCAACTCCCTCATAACATTCATCCAGGCTTTTACATTAAAGTTTACTACATTAACCACTGCTTCTTCTGTACCACACCCTTTTCTAAATCCGTACTGGTAGCTATTAAATAGATTTTCAATATGCATATTATGCGAAATTTTATTGTATATGATTCTCTCAAAAACGTTATTTATAACAGGCAGCACTGATATCGGTCTGAACAATTGAATATCAGAAGTATTATGTTCCTTCGGTATTGGTACAACTTTGTGAGTTTTAAGACATCTGGGTAAACGCCTTTAATGATCATGTTACTAAAAATGTTAACCAAAAATGGAGTTATTTCATTTATGCACATAAGAAAAATTTTCGCAGGCACACTATCATGATTGACACTCTTACCAGGTATTAAATTTGAGAGTTCTCTATGCATTTTATCGAATGTAGTAAGAGAAAACTGAAATCTGTTTATACAGTCGTCGGCACAATTATTTTGACAAATTGTTCTCTTGTCTATTGGCGTATTTTTCGTTCAAGTGCGTACCTCAGCTTTGCTCAAAACAAAGTGCACATCAACAACAACACTTATGTAAAATATTTTGTCCATTGTTTTATGCACTTTCAAACTGCTGATAATAATCATAATAGGCAGTGACTTTCGCTTCGGCATAAGTATTTTGACATGCACTTCATATCAGTTTTCTTGTGTGTTCTTTGCAATTGAAGGTCAACTAAAATTGTTCTAATTAATTTTTGTGTCTTTACTTATAATTTTGATTTATCAGTGATTTGAAAATATGGGGAAAACTGCTGAGTTAACAATATTGTTAAAGCCTCAATAGTAGCAAAGTTCAATGCCGGTTTCAAGGTAATAGACATAGCTAACGAATTCAATTTATCGCGTCAAACTGTTTATTATCAAATAAACAAATTTAAAAACAAAAACGATGTACAAAATTTACCGCGATCCGGCGCGAAACGCAAAACAACTCTAAGTGAAGACTGAATCATCTTGCGAAAATTTAAAACACACGTTCAGTTAAAACCTAAAGATGACGCAGATGAATGGAATAAGTCTTCCAGTACTTCAATTAGTGAGAGGACGACTCGGCGCCGCTTGAGAGAAGCATGTTTTAAGACTTACATAGCAAGAGATATTCCATACATATCAAAACAAAACAAGCTCAAGCGTTTAGCTTTTGCTAATGCACATGTCCCAAAGCCAGTAGAGTTTTGGAGAAAAGTTCTTTGGACTGATGAAAGATCATTCCAATACAATTCATCGAAAAAGAAGATTTGTGTAAGACTTCCACAATTTCAAAGAAAAAAAAACTGCGCCAGTTAGCCATGGTGGGGGCTCTGTTATGTTCTGGGGATGCATTGCACACAGTGGCTTGGGTGATTTGGTACCGATCACTGGTTCCATGAACCAAAATCAATATATAAAAGTTTTAAATGATTACGCATTCCCCTTGGGTGACAAACTGATAGGAGAATCATTTGTATTGCAACAAGATAATGCTCCATGTCACACGAGTAAATTAATCAAGAACTTCGTTAGACACATTGGACCAAATATATTGGATTGGCCAACTCAAAGTCCGGACTTGAACGTCATAGAGAACGTGTGGGCATATATTAAACGTAAGAGAAATATTTCATTGAAAAAACCAGAGAAGAAACCATTTCTGAAGTCACCACTCTTTGGAACGAGGTCCCTACTGCAGTTCTTCAATCTTTGGTAGATTCAGTACTACGGCGGCTTCAAAAAGTCGTTCAAGCCAAAGGGGGCTTTACTTTCTACTAAATCGTAATCAACTTCACTACTTTTTTTCAACATTAAGTCTTGTTTTTCCACAATTTTCCTTTGTCAAAATACTTATGCCAATGTACAAAATTTAATTTTATTCACAACTTTTTAAGTTAATATGGAAAATGTTTATTGTTTTGTGTTTTTAATTCGAATTATCAATATGTTAGTAGTAAAAATATTTCCGTATTTTCAATAAAGCTTTTTTAAAGTTAAAAAGAAATAAGTGATTTTGTTTTTTTGTCAAAATAATTGTGCCGACGACTGTATGTTGAACTAAAGTTCTTAATGAATTGCATGTATCAGTTAGAAGGTTCTGTATTTGAGATTTCAAATCATTCACGGATGTAATAAAATATTTGTTTAAAATTTCTGCTTTTTGGTGTTTGTCAGTAACAATCTCATCATTATCATTCTTATAATTATTTCTATTTTAGATGATCTTCCCAGAGATTCATTTATAAACTTCCAACATTTCTTTGGATTATGCTGAACCTTGTTTATGTTGTCTGCATAAAAATTGTTTATCGAAGCCCTAGAAGCTTTTTTAATAACTTTGCTTATTGACGTTATCCTAAATTTTTATTCATCCATGGCGCAATTTTGCTTCTTGGGGTTGTGTTGATCTTCTTTTTAACAGTAGAAATTTCAATAGATTCCTTAATGCAATTTAAAAGTAACGACATGTCTATTGAAGGATCGTCTGCTAAGGTAGGGGAGCCCCAGAAGGGATTTTTGGATTTACTCAAGCGCGTCAGCAAACCATATGGGGTGAAACCTTGCTCCCTTTTAAACAACCCCACCATATATGAACCCTGTATATAGCGGGGTTCGTCTAGGGCAGCCGATCAGATTAGTAAAAAAAATCTATAACTGTAGAAACTCGAGCGCGTTAGATTAAGGTATGGTGAGTTAATTACATGCAGAACAGAGCGCATTTCAATAATCTGACGATTTAAGTGTGACATAAAGAAATGGGAGGGTCGGAAGTTGCAAAAAAAAAACGTCACCTGGATTTACTCAAGCGCGGTCAAATTTTTTTTATTTTGTAGGAAATGATTCAACGATCGAGGGAATATAATAATCTGACGATTTCCATAAGCCGAAATATCTAAAATCATCAATAAAGTTTTTAAGGGCGGATCCAAAAATTATATATTTCCGCCGCCATTATTTCATCACAGCTGTTCATAACAACATGTTTACGTTCGTATTAAAGGCCTGCATGGGTGTGTTAAATAAAGGTCTGCATGAGTATCTAAATATTTTTCAACTACGCAGTGTCTCACAATCTATGTAGAAAAACAGAGCGAAAGAGAAACAAATAACACAAAAACATTTGCTTTCAGAAAAATGGTATAAAGTCCAAAAATTTTTTTTTTCAATAATTGAAAAAATTTAAAAGAAAAGCAAGGTAAAAATGTTTCTAATGGAATTTGTTTACCATAATGTTAATGATTTTCAAATCCACTTAAAATTAGAATTGTAGATTTCGATACTATTGATTCAATACTAATCAATAATTTAGTGGCTTTCCTGATGAACAAAATTAAATAAAACTATGAAAACTGCAATCTTATTCGTGAAAATTATAAATTATTAACTTTTTAACTTTGAAATATTCTTTTTTATTACGTTTTACCAGGTTTTAATTAAATAAAAGTTAGTGATGAAATAAAGCATTACTAAGCCATCGACAGAAAATCAATTAGTGAGCAACAAAGTCCTTAATAAAAACAACGATCGAAGCGACAAATTTCTCATTAATTCGATCAAAATTTTGCTTTTTAATTTTATCAATTTTTTTATATTGTTTTTTTTTCTTTTATTTTTAATTTTCTTTACTCAGTTCAAAAGTTTTGTTTGAAAAAGTAATGAAAATCTATTAAAATATGGAAACATTTTTGTAAGAGTTAGACTTTTAAAACAAAAACAAATTAAAATACATTTTCAAAATAAAATAATAAAACTGTTACACGAAGCACCGGAGTTCTGTTTCATCATTTATATAAATTATTCAGTAATTTTTTGTACTTAAATTCTTAAACATTTTTTATCAGTTTCATTCATACTGTACAATGTGTTTTGCTGGAAACACAACTCTGAAAATATTGAATAACTACTTAAGGCCATTTCACATTGTAATACAAGCTTTGAGATTTTTATTAGATTTTGTAAGACCAAAAGCAAATCAAAATCAGTCTGACTGTCAAAAAATATTAAAGAAAATTTTCTCATTACATTTTGTTTCTACACTATCACATTCCAAATAAAACGTAACAAAAATAATTTGCAAAAACTGAAATTTTTTCTTTCTTCTTTTTCTTTATTGATGCTGACAAACAAATACACAACTGTTTTTGTTATTCCTATGTTTGTTTGGGCAAAAGACAACCCTGATAAAATGAAAAATGTGATTGTTTAGAAAATTTCCTAAAAATGACGAAACCCATAATACTGCCACATTTCTTTACGTATTATTTGTCATATCATAAAAATTTGTTTTCACACTGTTGAATTTTTACTTAAGATTTGAGTTTTTGACAAGTATTAATACTAAATCTAATAGTCTGAAGGCCGCTTTATAAGCAAAGTAGGAAAATAAACAAAACGAAACGTTTGCTTGAATTTTGTTTTGATCTTTGTATCGAGTTTAACAAAACCAAAATAATAGCTCCGATCCTGTACTTTTTGGGTAAAGTTCGGTAATATAAGAGTAAGCAAGGATTACTCTCAATAAACACAAAAGTACGGGAACAGCAAAAAGTAAATTTTTATCCCAAAAAGTAACTCGAAAGTGTTGTGAACACAAAAAAAAATATAAGAAGCAACATACTGATTTTTAATAACATTTTTAGTTTTTAGATAATTTGTTGATATACAAAGGTATACAAATGTATTTTGCTTTGAGACTTCTCAAAAAATCTGTCACACATATTCGCTTTTAGCCCACACTATAATAGTTATTGAGCGCAAATGAGTTTTGATATAACAAATTTCTTATATCTACTTGCTGTTATTTTTAACATTTACGGCCAATTTTTAATTTGGATTTTCAAAGTCATTTATGTTTAAATTCATTTTAAGTACAAAATTCTTTTTTGCATTAAAGACTTAAATCAAAAGTAATTCACCAATCTTGAACATTTAAAATCGATTAAAGTATTACACATTACCATATAATTTTGACTGTTTGTTCTTCTTTCGCAAACAAAAAATTTGTGGCCGCTGACAAATCCGCTTTTGTTTGCGTGAAATTTGGGTTTTCTTTGTCTATATTTCACTTTCTATCATTTTGTAAGCTGTTTTTATTCTTTTAAAACATTGCAGCAACCCTTCATTATTCTTATTTCCTGAATGGAGAAAAATATATTTTTTGGAATTTTTCTTTGTTAATGTTGAACAGATGCTTTTTTTTTAGGAAATTTATGGTATTTAATGGTGCTACCATATTTTTATCACATTTAAATAACAATATCTAAATATGACTGAAAAACTTAAGTTGTATTTAATTACAATTTAAATTTATATGAAAATAAATATTTAATTACTATATCAAAAACTGGCGGTTATTCTTTCAGTTGATGATTAAATTGTACGGAAGTAATTCTTTTAATGATATGCTATGAATTTGCACATGAAGGTTTAAAAAACCTTTAAGCCTAGACGTTTTTGAAGATCCTTCAAAAGACACAAATTCAATGTTGGAAGCATTAGATGACCCTCAAAATTAAAATCTAATTGAGGTTTCGTCATATACTTTACGAACTTTGGTTTCATTTAACGTACTTTTTCAATTTAAAAGACTTGTTTTATATTAACTGAAAGGCGAAGTTAAAAAATATTGCAAATTTATTATTCCAACTATGATTAGATAAACAGGAAAAATACTTATAAGATACTTTTTTCCGAACTCTTCATTGGTTACACTGCTTTACACTCAATTACAATAGCAATATTTGAATGTTTTGTGTTTGAATCTAACTGTAACCCAATATTGTTATGTTTCAAGCATCCACGTATGTGTTGTGTGTGTATGTACAAAAAAGAACCATTGAAACAAAGCAAGAATGCGTCGTGTGAACAGTCTGCTTCGCAATCGCCATTGAGAGGGCTTCGTGTGAACATGCTATAACAGGTTAACGTACGGCGCAGTCGTTATAGCCGTCGCCGCGGACCATTGCACACCCTCAGCCGCCGCCGATAACAAAATCCATCGGTTCACAAGTCTGGTCCTGTTTATAGAACCCAAACAATCAACTTGAGTGAAAAAATTTTATGAAAAGCGCTAATTTTTCAGCGCTTTTAGTTGATTGTATGGGTCCCAAAACAACACAATTTTACGTCAGATTACGGAAATTCCTCCACTTAATCGTCAGATTATGGGTCCAACATTACAAGGATATCAAGCCGAAGCGACTGTTTATTATATCTATTACGATTTTTATTGCATTTTGAAGAGGCGGCCATGAGTTTTGGTCGCGTCCAAATCGTCAGATTTTCGAATGGGACCTCCTTTAGGGTCCACTTAACCTCCCTTCTGAATATCTGACGCGCTCGAGTAAATCCATTTTTTTTGCATTTTCTACCCCTTCGTATGGCCACACCCACCATGCAAACCGTCAGATTAATATTGCTCCGTTATTAGAAACACGTGGGTTGCATACACTATGAATATCTGACGATCTCGAGTATATCAATGTGACTGTTATTTTTACATTTTTGAAAACCCGTACACGGTTCCCCCCACCACTGAAAGGGCATACATCACATAACCTTTTTTCCTTTTAAGCATCTAATCTTCACATTCCGTAAGGTCCCGACGACGCTCGAGTAAATCCACATTTAGCACCTTGGACTCCCCTACTATTGTAAGTTTCCCTGGATATAGTTCTTTGCATTGTCATAGTTACACAAAAAAATAAATTCATTTTCAACCTCATTTGACTTATACTCACCTCTACCCTTTAATGAAATAAAATTATGATCCGATATTTTATTTTCTACGCTATCAATATGTAGAAGATTTTGTACGTTGCTGTAAACGTAGTCGATGGCTGTTCCATTCTCGGGGCGCGTGATAAGATTATGAGCATTTGTGAAATCATACGTCTTTAGCATGTTTAATAATCCTTCGGACGAATTCTCATTCAAACTATCAATATTTGAGTCACCAATAAATACACGTGGTTCCCGACCATGCTGATGAAGAAAATGTTTCAGCTGTGATAAAAAGATATATAAACACACTTTTGTGATCTATAAAACGAGGCGAAAATCAAAGACTTTTCATTAAGAGTAGGTTTCTTAAGTGGCAAAACAATTGTTTCAACAAAGTCTTTGCTAGAACATACCACAGTTCTAAACTCCAGGTTTTTTTGAATGAATACTGCCGTACCACCATAACCATCATGACGACAGCAATGAACTTCGTTATAACCGTCAATGGCATATAATTGCAATAAATTATATTCAAACCATGTCTCCTGAACGGCAATAATATGGGGTAGACGTGGCAACATATTTAAAAAGTTTTTTAAACTATTAAATTTATCTATTGAAGAGATGCTTCTGACATTTAAAGATGTCATGTATAATAAATCATTGGTATTTTTAAAACTATATTCAAATGTTTCAAATTTACAAAAATATTCGTTTTTATACATACATATTAGAAATAAATAATAATAAAATTGGGGAAAATGTATTAAAAAAGGAAATAAAAGATAAATGAATTATAACTACTTATTAGAGTTATCCTCAGCATTGTTAGTTTTGTATGTATGTTCGATTAGTAAATCTCGTAGAAGTTGCTTCTAGCAATAAATCATCAACTTCTTGTTCGTTTTTATGACTTTTGGTCTAGATGACTCACTCTTTTTCACTAAAATTAGTCCATTAACTAGGTAAACAGAACGGTAACCAATGCTTTTCAGTGTTTTTAATTATGCTAATGTTTCTTTACTCAAGCAATGATTTATAAAAACTTCTTTCGTGTTTTCGTTTTCTTTAAGCTTAGGTTTTATTGACATTATTTTTTATTTTGCCTGCTTAGAGTTGAATTGCACTACTAATAGCTGCTTCTTGTTTTCTTTAGTATTGTTGTTTCTAACAAAATATGCATTATCAATACTCTCCGTCTGCAAAGTGACTCCAGCATCTTCTGTTAATTTTAGAACTGTTTGTACTGCAGATGAACCAGCCTCAGCCTTCAGACCTCGAATTAAACAGTAATTTTTGACTCTATTATCATTTAAAGATTTGACAGCATTTTTTAGAGATTCAACCTCTGTCTTTATCAGTCTGTTTTCTTTTTGCACACTTTCCAATTTCTTATTGTTGTCTGTTATGCCTTTTAATATGTCGTCATACTGTCTAGACCATGGTAGAATAATTTACAAGGTAGCCCTGGAACGCCAGCTGATTAGTTTTTTATTTGCTTTCTTCATGGTACGAACTATCAAATCTTGTGTATATGTGAAATAACTACGTTGCACACACATGCACTCTCTATTAATGTTCGACCCGTCGTACCCCAAATGTACATTGGTATTAGTTATGCGGCTACCTGTTATTTTATTCTACCATGGTCTAGACATGAATGTTATTGTTTCATTTAGAACGGACTGTTGATCAAGTTTCTTTAATCCAGGAACCTGCAAAGCATATCACATGGGGTTTTTTACTCTTCTACTATCACACGTATTAACTAAAAGTAAATAAAATCAATAAGTGTGGCATGAACATTCAAACAAGCAGGTTGTATTATGGCTTGTTTCTTGATATTGCTTGATATACACTAACAAAAACTTTGTAAAGCCCGTATGACACTACATTTTTCTTGCATTGTTTTGGTATAGGACTGAAAGAAAGAAACAGCAAATGATAGAAAGAAAGAACTCTACAAAATATAAACAAAGCGTAATGATTTCTTTAAGTGCTGCCTACTTTTTATTTATAATAAAACGCAAACAGAAAAAAAGGTGGAAAAAAAGAGGTGCTAAATCGCTCAATTCGGGAATAAACCGCTAACTTGGCAACACTTTAATGCTTCAATCTTGAAACGTCAACTTTAAGTTGAACATTTTTACATTTTTTTGACAGGCCCCCATTTTTTATCGATAACATTAGTAAAAGCTTTGACAATTTGGTATTTATCTTAATATAGCTGAACTCTTTGGACATGGTAAAATTTCCTATCATATTATATTTGCACTCTTCTCCAAAACTTAAAAAATGAAGAAAAATCTAGTGTCATAAGGGCTTAAGGGCGAGAGTTGAAAAATAAAACCCATACAAGGAAAATGCATTAGTATGTGTTTGCCGGTTCCTGCTTTAATCACACTTAACTCTGCTTTTATATTCCCGTTACCATCGCAGAAGTGACAAAAATACTCTTCTCTTTCATGCTTAAGGAGATGTTCATATTTTCTCTTATCCAATGTTGTACAAAGTGCATGGAAGTTTTTGTTGCATTTGTCGCAAACAATAGCATCTTCTTCTAATGCTAATTTACATTGTTCACAAATTGTTTTGTTTATTCTAGCACTTCGACAGCCTTTACTCATTGTATTTTATATTATACGTGTTCTTAAATATTTACATCTTTTAAACAGATATGTTTTATAGTTATTACTTTATTAAATCTTTAAAAAAATTTGCTTAAGAGCTCACTTTTTGAACGTGTATTCAAGAGGGCTGCCAACTTTTTCTTTTCTTGTGTGTCTATATATCCGGTTTGTGAGCTGATTGAGCCGTATCCCATAAGACAAATTATGTACTTTAGGATACCATTTGAAATGTCTTTTGAAGTCGCGTCTGGCGATATAACAATTTTCCAATAATGCCATCAACTAATTATTTCGCAAAAATAAGTGTTTGTGTGGGGTATTAAAATACTGATGGCTCGGTTGGGCAGGTTTTCAGTCCCATTGCATGAGACTACAAAAATAGACAATTTTTAGACACGGTCGACCTCACGAACTGTAATCACAAGAGCCTCAAAAGATTTTGGGATTATTTGTGTATATGTATATCAAACCGATCTATAAAAGCAAAATTAAACGAAACTGTGTAAACATTTATACTGAGATGAGTGACTAAAGTTTGAAAAAGTTTGATTTTAAATGGAATAAATTTAAATTTTGAAATTAGTTTACAAGCAAAATTATGAGCCATATTCATAAAAATTTGTCAAATGTTTATAAAATAAATTTGCTTTGAAATGAGCTAAAATGAATTGCCTTTACAAGTTTTGTTAATCGAAAGGAATCAAAGTGAAATTTATGAATTGTTTTTCATAAATTCTCTATTTTATTAAAAAACTATTTTGGCAAATGAAGCCAAAAACATTTTAAATTACACATGTTTTTAGTTTATCGGATTTTTTGCAGATTTAAGAAATACTATGCAGATTTTTTACCCCAATTTTGCTGATTTTAGAGGAAATTTTTCTGGCAACAGTGCGTGCAACTAAAGGTTATGACTATGCATAAGCTAAAAGTACTGTAATAGTTATGTTAAGCAAATCTTTATTTTCATTATACATAATAATTAGAACCAATTTTTATAGAATATTTCATAAAAGTGGTAAATTTTTTGGTACCTGAAAAATTAGCATAATTATTATTTAAGGTGAAGGTACATAACATGCTTTCAATGCGCTAATGCGTTACAGACATCTGTCAAAAAAGTTGAAATAGTGTGTTTCCATAAGACAAGTTACAAAGAGAAGTTTGCGACGCGCGTACCTCGCAAAAAGTTGAACATTCTTCAACTTTCACGCGTTGTATACAAAATGACTGGTAGTGTTGCCAGATTCATATGATAAAATGTTTGTTCAATGGAAATATATTATTAAAAATTCATTTTTTATGCATTAAATATGTATATAAAGAAAAATAAAACGTAAAGACAAGACAAAAATAGCCGGCAAAGGCTTGAAATATAATATGATAAGCAAAAAAGCATCAAAAGCGTTAAAAGTTCAAAAAGCAAGAAAAGCGTTGCCGCGTAACGCGTGTTATGTACCTCCACCTTTAGTGTTCTTGGTTTTTACGAAAAGGTCCAAAAACGTAACAATATTTATAAAAGCATAATTTCGAGAATTATAAGTTGTTTTTATGCTTCTGGCACTTTGGCAATAGCACATAAGGCTGGTCGCCCATGGAAAACTAGCCAACGGTACAGACAATAATACCGAAAATAAAAAAGGATTATGTGAAACGGTCTATTATTCCATTTATTTTATGATTTGGACCGATGCCATAATCAAAGAAACTTCTCCAGACGAAAACGCACCATTCTCCGTGTTTCAAGTTTTTTTATTGGGCGGTTAATATTTTCCTTAGTCTATGTCCATACGAGTCAACTTTTGCTGCGCAAGTTTTGAGTTTATGGGAGAGAGGGGTGAGAAGATAGAGAAGGGGTACACTGCTTCATGTACATGCAACTCTCTTCTGTTTTCTTCTTCGTAATATTAAGCAACAACAAATTCTATGTAAAAAAACAAAATCTGCGCAGCAAGAATTTCATTATATGGACACGAATGCAACTTCAAAAGAAAATTTAAAAAAGTTGCAGAAGCAAAAGTTGGTTCATATGGACATGGACTTAGTGAAATAAATCCTGGCCTGACTATTTATTAATGGTCTGCATCGGATTTGTTAAAATGCATTTAAATACATTCACCTGTTTTCAACAACGCAATGGATTTCATTCAATGTTGAAAAATCAAATAAATGCATGCACAAGACGAAAGCGAAACAAAAGCCACTTCAACTGAAAAGAAAAAAATACTACACCACTCAAATAAGTATATGTCTGCTTTTACAAAGATAAGTTTTTCTTGAAGCAACTTTTATTTTCTTGTGAGAAAGAGACAGAGAGGAATATATTTTATGTGTTCCTCTCTCGATCTTTCTCACTAGAAAATAAAAGTTGCTTCAAGAAAAACTGATCTGTGTAAGCACAGACTAACCAGTGTTGCCATTTTAGAAATGAAGAAAAGCGCAAAGTGTGTAGTAAAAACTGGTAAAAAGGGTAAACAAATTAAGAAAAAAGGGTAAAAAGCCTCAAGAGAAAAAATGAACATTTTAACAAAAAACTTGAAAATATGTTGTTTTGCTTCACAAATAACTCATTAAAAAAGGGTAAAATTTACGGTCAAAAAGGGGTAGAATCCGCAGCAATCTTTATACATAAAAAGCATATTAAAATTTGAAAATAAATGATCTATTTTATTATCAATTTATTTAATTTATAAAAGTTTCATTTGTTGTGAGCTTACCATGTCTATATGCCTCCATTTCAGTGGTGCATTACCAAACCATCAGTAGACTTCAACCATACTTTTGGAAATAAATTCGATTTAAAAATTTTAAAACACCGAAGAAAATTGATGATAAATTCAAAACGGCTGGACCAATTTTCTTCCAACATAGGTTGGAAGTAGGGCTGTCATACGTCCTGGTTTTCCAGGATTCTCCTGGTTTTAGACAAATTGTCCTGGTGTCCTGGTCCACTCTTAAATTGTCCTGGTTTTTGTGATACAGGTCAATGCAGACAAAAATTTAATTTCTGCTGATTTTTGTTATGAACAGAGGTTAAGCTCTCTGCTGACGATTTGTTGCCTGGGGCCAGGGCTGCCAAATCATTTTGATCAAAAATCTGCACTTATCGTGGAAAAAATCAGCATTTTCGGCACTTCAATTCAAAAATCGGCAAGAAAATCGGCATAAATAAAGTTAAGTATTTTTCGTAGTTTTATAAATTTTTATTAATAAGAACAAAAAAATACCAATCGCCAGTAATTTCATGTGGTTTATAAACATAAATGCATAACAAAAAAAAATATTTTACAAGCTTATATACCATGGAATATACAGACATAAATGATTTTCAGAATGAATAAATCGCTTTTAATATGAGTACCAAAACAATTGGTTTTATGAGTTTCAAACAATCTGTAGAATAAAGAATTCCTTCTAAAGCTGTTACAGCCATATTTATAAATATTTAAAACAAGGCAATAAACTACTTTTAAGCAAAATTTCATCAAATTGCATTCATAAATGTAAAATACATGAAAATTTTAAAATTGGCTTAAATATCAATTTTAACTTTAAATATCTTTGCAAATTTAGCACACAGGAATACATGATATGCTTTAAATTAAAGCTTGAAGTCTTGGCTATAAGCGTTTAAGTATGTTTTTTTAATACGATAGAATATGCCACTAAATTATATAAGTTAAACAAAATTAGCAAAAAAACACCTTCAAAACACATAAAAGCAAAAAGAAATATTAGTTATGTAGAAACAATCAACACAAATGAAAATAGGCTCGTTATTCGAGTACCTTTTTCATACATGATATAAAGAGTCGTGTGAATTCTTTTGTAATCATTTCACATTTTTGACTTTACTTCATAGAAAACTTGTATTAAATAAGTTGAGCAATATATTATAAAGAGAGTTCAAAACAAACTTAACTTCACGAAAACAATAAAAAGCTATTCATTTATTTCAATATCCGAATGAAATTATATTCTTTTTATTGCAACACTAACTACAAAACATGGCGGTGTTGCCGGTATCAAAACCTAAAATTCCTTAAAACACACAATGTCTATTGTAGTGTTTATGAATACAATTTTATATTAAACAGTTCTAGCGTGAAACTGTTCAATAACAACTGTAAGTCTTAAACCTAATATAAAAACATTTTATGAATGTGGCTGTAATGTGCTAAGGAACATCAAAATTTAGTTTAGTTACCCGAGTGCTGAAGAGTGTGCCAGGCTATAACTGGGAGGTCGCAGGTTTGATTCCTACAAAGAATCGGTTGTTTCTGCAAAACAGCTGAAAAAGGCTTAATCAGTATGTGCGTTTGTTAAATTGACGGAGTTAAATATTTGTCCGATATTTGCAGACAAATGTGGGAGAACCATAATTTTTTTTTTAATTCTACTAAAACTGGAGAAGCCTTTGTGGAATCGCCTCGTTTTATTTTAGAAATTGTTTGCCAAAAGTTATATAAATTAATTTCAGTCTTTTTGAATATTTGTTCAAATGCAAGAACTTGCAATCTATAAAATTCTAAAATTTCTAATAATATCAAAAATGGTGGTGATTTTTTCTTCATTACTATATTTGGATTTATTAAATTTAGTGATTTACAGTTACCATCAAAATCAAAACTTTCGTATGAAACTGAGCATTTCTATATAAAAATTTACACAAAGCCTGGGGCTTACGTCTTTCAACTAGTCGATGAAATAAACACAGATTGCCTCGCCAGCCCATGTGTTTATTTTCGCCCCTCGTAATTTTAAATGATTTTTTTTATTTTTGTTTATTGTTTTTTTATGTATGAATTACATGTGAAGTTTTGTATCTATTGTTTAATTGTTGGACTTCAATTTGAAATATATGGTTGATACATGTATCAAAATAAAAACTTATTGCGATTGATTTTTATATGATTAGTTCTTGGAATATATACGCTTTTGTTGTACATTGGTTTGTGATATGTATTATATATGTCCTGGTCGATAAGTTCAGACTTCTGGCAGCCCTAGTTGGAAGATTTTCGAGTGGCCACTTTTCAAACAAACAAAAAATCGATCCATGCCTTTGGGCGCTACACTGCCACAGACGCACAGATTCAAGAAGATATATATGTTCTTCAAACATAGCATACTGGCACAAACAAGTGATGTTGAATCGTGCTCCAAACATATACTATACATGCATACTGGTCAAGGTATATTGAACAGGTTCCACTACAAGAACAGCTGTTTTAGTATATTTGAGAATATGTACGTCATACAGACAATAGATTTTGACACATGTCTGGGATTTTTCTATCAACAACGGGCATGTGGTAGTAAATTTGAGAGAGCTTATGAATGTGTGTGACTCACAGATAATGAACTTGACATATTTCTGGGGTATTTCTACCAACAAAATACATGTGTTTTTCGGTGTTGTATTTGTTTTAGTTATAGTGGTACCTGTAATGCATATGCCTTGATACTGGTGCAATATTCATTTCTTTAAAAAAATTTTACGGACGTTGCAACTAGTGCGCACCGCATTTATTATTGATATTATTTTGTAAATCGTGTTCTTCATTAAAAAATTATTGGAAATGATTTGTTTTATTTCAGAAACACTTTACAACATATTTTGTTCCTTTTTTCTTAATTTTTGAGTAATTTATTTAAGTAAATGTGTTTTATCCCGGTATTTACTCTTTGACAACTTTTCTCAACTGAACTAATTTCACCATACACAAAACCACAAACTGGTACCATCAGCAAAATATCAAACTCTGTTTGACATCGCTACAGCAAAGCGTACAATCGCACCAAAAGTCCATGCGCGACAGTGATGGAAAATTCAGTACTATTGTAATATTTTCAGTACTTTTTCTTTTTTAAAATACCGCAGTACTCACACGACATAAAAAGTACTTTTTACAATGTGTAACGTTAAAAAATAGTAACCAGAATTATAGTACAATCAATTAATTTTCGTCTAAATCCCGTATTAGTTTTCAATATATAAACAAGTTCCAAAAAGTCTTGATTTCTTTATTTGGTTCAAACTTAAAATTCATTGTTATAGGAGGCTAATTAATTCCGACTCTGCTTATTGAGCTGAAATGAAATTGAAGCAGTTCAATGGGATTATTGACAGAATTTAGCCCTAAGTTTTCGTTGTTAACTTCTATATTCTCAAGTCCAATATAGTGGGACATTTCCCATTTTACTCGAAATGAAAATATTATTTTCGTAGCATTGTTGTTATAGAAAATATTTAGAACTAGTAAATCCTCAGTATTTTTATTTTGGGTGAAATAAAAATAAAAAGAAATATACCTACGAATCTTTACAGCCGCATAGACATGAATATCTAAACGGGCCAAGAAGTATGAGTGCCAAATGGTAGCAATAGCAACAAGCATGAAACTAAATTTTGTCTAACCACTCGCTGAACTTCATTGATGTCTGCCTTACGGCCCTTATCACAATGTACAATTAAACGTTCACGTGGAAATTAACTACAAGATTTGTATGCCGAACTTGTCGTTAAAGTCCACGTTAACTTTTATGAAAAGCTATTGTTAGTTCAACTTACTTAAATTTTTTTAATATAATAACTAGAACAAAGCTCAGGAATTTTCGTATTTAGAGTAAAGACGAACCCGAAGAGTTTCCAGATCGAGACAAAAGTACGAAAATAATTAAAAAATATGTTCAAATGTCAAGAATGGTTCTGTTGTATGATAATTAGGAATCGGGAAAATTATATTTTTTTGAATTCTTGAAAAAAGTACCTTTTAAGTTGAAGTACAGTACCATTTCAAAATCTGTATTTTCCATCACTGATGCACGACCAAACCATTGGCGCCAACACTTGGTTGCGCGTGCATACTGGTGTAGTATATGGTGTCCTTAAGAACACTCTCGATCAAGTCACCTTTCAAGCAAAAACTAAAACAAAACCGGTTCATCCGTTTGGCCTCTCAGATGGCGTAGCCAGACACATAGATACACGGATACACACTAAAAATTATAACACCCCTCTTTTTTGCCGGGGGCTAGAAATAACAATTCATTAAAAAACAAAGTAAATATATTTTATTTATACATATGTATGTACATGTATATCGTTTTATAGAAAAAGAATTTCATTCTCAAATATATCTGTGTTATAATCGTTATCAGCAGGCTGCTGCAAAGCGGTTTTAATGAAATATATGCTTTCATCTTTTATAAGTTTGATTTGAATTAATTTTTAGGCAAACACTTAAAGGCAATTTGGAATTGCAACAACAATATTTTTCTTGTTTCATATCTTATATAATATGCAATAATGTATTAGATGAGTTTAAATTAAAGAAAGTCGATTTCTAAAATTTCATTAAGCTTAATGTTCCTTCGACTTCAGCATTTGAGTAAAAAAACTTAGGCTGAACCCACATCAACAGAAGACAAAACGTTTTTGTCTTTCAAGTGAAATGCACTTGTTTGATACTAACCCACACCAAAAAAATACGTCTTATCAAGTTTTTTCGTTTTTTTGACTTGTCCTAATTGGTATGGGTTACAGTATAAGAAAGCACACAATTGTGTGCAACGAGGCTTGTTTCAGTCTGTTTTGCATTAAGGCTCATTTAGCCGACCGTAACTGTGATGTTGTTGTTGTTCTTGTAACAGCTCTTCTGTTGTTGTCGGGAGTTCTTTCCTGAGGAAAAAACTTCCATCTGATACAGCTGTCGCTGGGTTGACAATCTTTGGCCGAGTGAGACTCGGGTCGTTCCGGAGCGTAGATCCAATTGTCGTGGGAACGTAACTGTGATGTAGTTACATGTGCTGATCGTTTCTGTTACATTGAAAAGCTATGAGACAGAAACGATCACCACATGCAACTACATAAACGTTACGGTCGGCTAAATGAGCCTTAAAGGCTGATTTAGCCGAGCGTAAATGTAGAAAACGTTGATGTAGTTGCATGTGCTGATCGTTTCTGTCTCATAGCTTTTCAATGTGCCAGAAACGATCAGCACATGCAACTACATCAACGTTTTCTACATTTACGCTCGGCTAAATCAGCCTTTACTCTGTGTGGGTATGTTGTATCAAACCACATGTATTTTCTGCAACCAGTGCTTTTGCGCAGCAAGTCAGAAACAATATTGCGGTTGTTTTATTTGGTATGGGTTGTCTCATATAAACTAATGTTTAATTGCCGTATAAGTCACGTTTCAGCCTTAGGCTGAACCCGCACCAACAAAAGACAACAAATTTTTGTCTTTCAAGTCAAATACAGTTGTTTAATGCTAGCCCACACCAAAAAATACGTCTTATCAAGTTTTGGTCTTAAAAGACAACCAGTAATCAGACAGCAATGCGACTATGTTCTTTGTATTTATTTTCGTTTTTTGACTTGTCTTAACTGGTGTGGGTTACATCATAAGAAAGCACGCAATTGTGTGCAACGAGGTTCGTTTCAGTCTATTTTGTCTTACTTTGTGTGGGTATGGTTTATCAAACCATATGTATTTTCTGCAACCAATGATTTGCTCATTAAGTTGAAGAGACAGTATTGCGGTTGTTTTGTTTGGTGTGGGTTGTCTCATAAGAACCTATGTACCTTTGTCGTATAAGTCAAAAAAACAGTTTTGTCTTATGTTGGCCTAAGCCTGAAAACACACCAAACACGACAAAACGTTTTTGTCTTATACGTCAAACACACTCGTATGATTATAACGCACATCAAAAAAAAATTGGTGTGTGTTGTCTCATAAGAACTAATGTACCTTTATCGAATAAGTCACAAAAAACAGTTTTGTGTTATTCGGTGTGAGACAAAACATTTTTGTGTGACTTATACGACAACTGAACATTAGTTCTATTGAGACAACACATACCAAACAAAACAACCGCAATATTGTGTCTTTGATTTACTGCGCAAAAGCACTGGTTGCAGAAAACACATGTGGTTTGATACAACATACCCACACAGAGTAAGACAAAACAGACTGAAACGAGCCTCGTTGTACACAATTGCGTGCTTTCTTATGCTGTAACCCATACCAATTAAGACAAATCAAAAATTAAGACAAGTCGAAAAAATACAAAAAACAGTCGCATTGCTGTCTGATTACCGGTAGTCATTTAAAGCTCATTAAGCCGACCGTAACGTTGATGTAGTTGCATGTGCTGATCGTTTCTGTCACATTGAAAAGCTATGAGAGAGAAACTATCAGCACATGCAACTACATCAACGTTACGGTCGGCTAAATGAGCCTTTAGCCTGAAAACACATCAAAAAAAGTTGGTGTGTGTGGTCTCATAAGAACTAATGTACTGTTGTCGTATACGTCACAAAAAACAGTTTTGTCGGATTCGGTGTGGGTTCAGCCTTAAGACAAAAACTTGATAAGACGTATTTTTTTTTTTGGTGTGGGTTAGTATCAAACAAGTGTATTTCACTTGAAAGACAAAAGGCTTTGTCTTCTGTTGGTGTGGGTTCAGCCTTAAATTGGAAAAGACAACAAAAATCATAAAAAGCGCCACAAAAAAATGGAAAAAGCGTCAAAACATACCCTTTTTTAAAAAAGGGTAATCGGAATAAATAAAAGGGTAACAAGTAGGCTTTAGCACAAGTGCACATTACAAATACTACAAGCCATTCTCTTTTTTTGTCAGCTTGCTTTATACTACCTTCACTTAAAAATTATAACGGAATTTTCTCTTATGAGAAACAAGCCCAATAAGAATTGTGCTTGTACCAAACAAGACAAGCAAATTTGAGTGGTTGAGGAATGCAAACAAAGCAAATAAGATTGTTTGAATGATTTACTATAATACGCGAGTATTTTATTTATTGTATTTGTACGTTTATTAAAACTAATGTTATTTTTTTTTAATTTATTAACATATTGATAAAGGTCAAAAATAAAAATAAAATTTGATAATAAAAATCAAGAAAATTTCTCCAGAAAAAAAATCAATAATACTTCACTGATCACAACAATATAATTATTTCAACAATCCACTCCAATTGTTTCAATATCACTTTAAAAATGAAAGTAAGCAAAAACCAGAAAAAATTTAACGGTTAAACAAAATAATATTTATAGGTACATAGTTGGAAAAAACAAATACTTTAAATATTTTCGATAACACTTAGAGTATACCAGCAAAATCTAGTTTGCTTTATTTTCTTAATATTTTACAAGTGCGAGTAAATATAAATTCTTGGAACGTATAAAGAGAGTAAAGTTTTGTATTTGAGGTTTCTTTCTTTGCATTTGCTTGCTTTGTCCATCATCTGCACTTGAATCACAATTTATGAAAAAAACGAGAAAATTTTTAAAGAACACACAAAAACATCATCATTATTCGAGCAGATAAGGGAAATAAGACAGTTTTAATGTATAAAGAGGAATATGAAACAAAAATGAAAGTGCTTCTAGATAACAAAGACAATTACAGACCTATGAGGTTAGACCCAACTACAAAATTGCAACGAGAAAACAACAACATGATTGCCGACCTACACAAGAAAAAATGTATCGACTTCTACCAAAAGCTCAGACTACAATGTTCCACAAAGTGGGAACTTCTCTTAGGCCCATTGTATCGTCTATAAAAGTACCATGCTATCAATTATCGAAACATGTAGAGAAAATCCTGAAACATATAACATCGGACAAGTATAATATTAAAAATTCATCTCAACTAACAAATCAATTAGAACAATTAAAGCTTGATGAAAATGAAATTTTAATATCATTTGATGTAGTTTCTCTTTTCACAAATATTCCAATACACATAGCAATCAAAACAATAATGAGTAAAAGGGAAAACATAAGGAATTTTACAAAAATCCCTAAGAACTTGTTCCTAAAAATTCTACGATTCTGTCTAATCGATAATAATTATTTCATATATGATAAAACAATTTTCACCCAAATATTTGGCATGCCGATGGGCAATCCCCTCTCTCCTACTATAGCCGATATCGTTTTGGACGGCCTCCTTGACGAAGCATTTGCAGAATTTAAACAAAAAAATATTCACATCAAATACATAGCCCAATATGTAGACGACATTTCAGCAATTATAAACCATAAGGACAAGGATATAATACTTAGCGTATTGAATAAATACCACCCCAAAATTCAGTTTACAACAGAATTAAAAGAAAATATGTGCATCAATTACCTCGACACAACCCTGTATAGGGAAAACGGCCAAATCATATTAGATTGGTACTCAAAGGAAACATCATCGGGCAGAATAATTAACTTTAATGCAACACAACCGAAGAGTCAAATAATTAATACTGCGAAGAATTTTATTTTCCGTGTTCTCAAAATGAAACAAAATTTGCATAGAAGCCAAACAAAACACTGAGCAAGATTTTTTCTCAAGTTAAAGCGCCAACAGACAAACAACAACAACAAACAACGACGAGAGAACAAAATTTTATTCGACTGGTATGCAAAAGATATAGCTCAGGAAGACTAATGAATTTTAATGCAACACAACCAAAAACGCCAATAATTAATACGGCCAAAAGTTTCATTTTTAGAGTATTAAATATAAGTGACGAACAATTTCACACCAAGAATATAAATAAAATCACTAAATTACTCAAAGACAATAGTTTTCCAATAAATCTCATTAACAATTTAATATATGAGACAAAACTTAAACTCAACAATAATTATTCCCAAAACCACACAAATAGCAATACCAATAATCAACCAAATATTTTTTACGGTGTAACTTTTATAGCAGGCTTAACAGATAACAAAAAGTTAAAAATAACAATAAAAACAGAAAATATAAAATTTGCTTATAAACCTAATTCTACACTTAATACAGTTTTCACCAATATGAAAGACAAAGTAGAAAAACAACAACAATGCAATGTTGTTTATGAAGTAAAATGCAAAGGCAATGATGAACAAAACTGAAATTTAATATACATTGGAACAACAAAACGAACTTTGGAAACAAGAATGAGTGAACATAAAAAAGACATCACAAAACAGAGAGAAACAACAGCATTATCACAGCATATACTCAATACTGGACATGCAGCTGATTTTGATAGTGTTAAAATACTAGATATAGAAAACAAAGGGAAAAAAAGATACACTATAGAAAGTCTACGTATACAACAAAATATCAACAGAACGATGAACTTAAAAGAAGACACTAACAACATTAATACGAGCTACAGCGTTGCAATAAGTAGGAAATTTTAACTGTGATATTAATTTTTAAGTTGTGTTTGATTTAATTCTTTATATAAAAAATTTTTAGCAGTTTACTTATTTTAGAAACACTAATATTTAAATGTAAATTGATTTTATAATATCATTTTGTAAGTTAACCATAATTTTTGGTGTGATTACTTGTAATAATAGTAAGTTTTTATTTTTAAATAGACGAAACCCTTGAAAAAGTCAACAAAAAATTGACGAAACGTTGGGTAAATATGTAATAAAAAGTTTTTTATTGACATAAGCTGCGTTAGGCCTTATTAGCTGAAGATTATTTAATCAACAATACCAAACTACAAAATTGGCCAAATAATATAAAAAACAACAATGGAACGTTGTTTATGAACTGCAATGTAAAGGGAATAATGAAGAAAACTGCAACTTAATATACATTGGTACAACAAAAAGAAACTTAGAGACTAGGATGACAGAACATAAAAATGATATTACAAAACAAAAAACATCAACAGCTCTATCCACACACATCATCAACAACAAACATACGGTCGATTTTGACAATGTAAGAATTTTGGACAGAAAAAATATAAAAAGAAAGAGATACGCGATCGAGAGCTTGCGAATACAGCAAAACATAGAAAGAACGATGAACATAAAAGAGGATACTAATAATATTAACGCTAGTTATATTGTTGAAATTAAATAAACAAACTGTGATTTTGTGCTTGAAATATTTCAACTTGGTTTTTATATATGTACATATATATTTTTTATATTTTCATTTGTTTTAAATTTTCTATAATTAATGGAAAACCTTATATACAAATATTATTGTAAGTTAAAAATTATGTAAAATGATAATTTATAATTGTAATAATGTGATGCTTTTTTAAAATTTAAATAGACGAAAACCCCTGAAGAAGTCAACAAATAATTGACGAAACGTTGGGTACAAAATGTAATAAATTGTTTTATTAACATTAAATATTTTAGGCCGGATTAGCTTAAAAAAACTTTATACGCTTAATTTATATACTTGGCCAAATAATTTTCTACAATCTACGCTGATAATGTTTAAAAAAGCAAATGTATTTGATTTCAAATACACTTGATGCTATCCCCTAGTAACAAGGCCAAAAAAGTGCCGTAAAATACCCGAAGAGCGTCAAAATGGCACGAAAACTGTTCCCGTACTGTAAGATTGGGTAAATGAGAGTGAGTTTGAGAGAAAACTATTCTTTTTCTTCTTGCACGAAACAGCCCGTACTTTTTCTTCGGGCAGATTATGTAAAGTGCAAAACAGCCAGCTGCTTGAAAAACAAACAATAACAAATGAAAAATATGATATTAGTCAACAAAAATACTGACGAAATAAATGCTAATTTTGCACAATTCAAACCAAAATACATTTGTATGTATTATTCAACAAAGTATATAAAAACTAAAAATGCTATTAATAATCAGTTTGTTGCTTTTTATTTTTTGTTTATTTTCACAACACTTTCATGTTACTTTTTGGGATAAAAATTTGGTTTTTGCTGTTCCCGTAGTTTTGTGTTTAGTGAGAGTAATTCTTCCTTACACTCATTTTACCGAACTTTACCCAGAAAGTACGGGATCGGAGCTTGAGACTAACAGAGTGAAATGTGTTACAACTAGACTATAACCCGAGTATAAAATTATTTGAATGTTTTCTCAAATAAGCGGGTTAATTCAACTGCTGCTAGTAATTTCTGTCTTCGTTTATGTTTTTGGTTTTGCAAAATATACACAAGAATTTCGTGCTCTTTAGTTTATGTATGTATGCCGATATGTATGTATTTGAGTATGCATGTGTGCTTTTATAAGAAATTAATAACATAACAAAAACACATTTGCTTCCGCTGAAAGTATGGAATCACTCGTTCATTCATTCAAACATTCAAATAATATGTATTTGAATTTTTTGCGTTTGAATATAATTGCGACCGACCATTGTTGTGTTTTTTTATTTTCAAATGAGTTTTAATATATTCGAAGCAAACCGCATGCGTTGTTTAAATAGCATTTAGCTTAACACGCAGTTCATTCGCTCTTGTGTTATGACAACATTAATTATCGTCGCTATAATTGACTGTTTATTGTTTGAATGGATGTTGTTTTCTCTGTATGCAGCCAAACAAATGAATATAGCAGCGTTGGCAGAAGCTTTCCGAAGAAAATCAACATTAAACGAAATAAAAATCATATTTTGATATAAAAAATCATCATGAATATTTTATTCCAAAATATTATTCAAAGCAAAGACAAACAATGAAACTTTTACTGTTGATTTACACTGGGAAACATTGTTTCCCGAAAACTTTATTTTTCAGTGCAAAAGAGCGAGATAGGAATACAAGTGGTATTTATTTATATTTCATCACTCCCACGCAAAAGAAAATGTTCGACGACAACTGTTTCCCAATGTAAACGGAGTGTTATATCAAACTAAAACAAAAACGCATTCTTAAAAGCTTATATGATTGCATTACATTTACATTTCATCTTAGATAGGAGAGTTAATATTTTTTTTAACCAAATACATATATAAAGGATTCTTGTACATTTAAAAATTTTATGTAATTTTTTTTTTCAATTATACATTTTATGTAAGAGTAAAAATTCGTAAAAAAGAATTAAGATCAGGAGCAATCCCCAAAATATATTAAAAATTGCCATGAGGGTAAGAATATATAAGAACGCGGTAAAATCACTTCTTCTGTGAAAATGGTAAAATTCACGCAAAAAATTATAAAGAAGCTCGGAAAACTTAACTCGGGTAAATATCGAAAACATGCTAATATCAGCAAAAAAGCTTTAAATTGTTCAATATCACTAAAATGAAAAACGTATGATATTTTCGCAAAAGCGTTTTTAAATTACTAATGAAAGTTGCAAAAAATTCAATAAATATATATTAGCTTCTACATCTTCACGAGTTTCCCAAAAGTTTTAAATGTTAAAAAGTTTCCTAGAAAAAATTAATTTCATAAAATATGTATGTAACGAAAAAATAAGTTCCGAAAAGTGTCCAAACACATATGTTTAAAGTATCCCTGCGGGAAATGTTGTACCAATTGTCTTGAACGTAATTGTCCTATGACTGGTGAAAATGGGAATGGTACGAAATGTTCCAGAGTGGTGACCGGTGAAAAAAATCATATCACAAAACTAGAACAAAAATGTTGGAAAAAACTCTCATTGCACAAGCAGATTTTTTCCAAATTAAAAATAATTGTTTAAAGTACAGTAGTTCAGCTGGTATTAAAGAACCTATCACAGGACAAGTAGCCTTAGTTTGGGTCTAGAATCTATCACTGAGTATCTTAATTATGTCAATTGAACCCGTCCAATGACAACGCCAAGTAAAAGGTTTTGGTCTCGTTCATATATAGTTCCGGAAATCGAACCGGTTGCTAGTCCTTGGGAGCCAGTCACGTGACCTGTCTTGTGACTGGTTCTTTTCTCTCTAGGGATATAACGGTTTTGTATGTCAAATAAATGTTTTTGTTGCTCTGTTTTACTAAAACTGCATCAGCACAATAGCCCAATTCGCAATCTTGTGCAAATAGCCTTTCATCGTTGCATTTGCAAAATGGTATAGTATATTGATACTCACCACTAACAATTCTTAAATGGTGAGTATCAATTTACTATGCCAATTTGCAAATGCTACGATGCAAAACTATTTGCACAAGATTGTGAACTTGATATCTTTAACACATACATATAGCGTATATTCTTCCAAACAGAAAAATGTTTTACATAAATAGCGATTACATAAAGTCAATTTTATTGTATTATTCAGGGTTTGGAATTACTACTATATTAGTTGTCGTTTGCAGCTAATATCAACTATTTATCAATTGTCATACTACAAATATGATCACATTTTCTTTTTAAACAATTCTGCTTCTACAAATTGTTGTACTATGGTACCATATTACTTAAGAAATTGTAATGCGAGCTTACAATTTCTAGCAGCACATATAAATAGTATTCAATTCGTTCTGTTATTCAATAATCAAACTAAATTTTTTTACTATAGCAGCATACACTCTAATTTTTTAAATAAAATATTTCTAGTAAAGGGTGGGCAAATTTGAGGTTAGGAAGTAAATAGGCTGTCAAATGATAAAATGTCAAGAATTGAGCTGTCATCCTTTGTCATTTATTTAGTGAAGACTTGGGAAATTTTAACCATGGCACGCTACACTCTTGAACAACAAATTTTAATTGTGAAAATTGACTGTCGAAATGGTGAAAATGAGCCTGGTACATCGAAGCGTCGACGTTCGCAACAATTGTATATCACCAGAGGCACTTTTGGCAACATTTTGCATAAATATCTTCATCTTCGCGCTTATAAAATTCAACTCATTCAAGAACTAAAGGTGTCTGATTACGAGGAAAAGCTGCGCGAATTTGACGAATTGATAAAGTAAAGTTAAAATTCGTTCCTCAATACTGTAGCGTTCCATGGTTAAAATTTCCCAAGTTTTCTCTAAATAAACGTCAAACGATGACAGCTCAATTCTTGACATTCCGTCATTTGACAGCGTATTTACTTCCTAACCTCAAATTTGCCCACCCTTCATTTATTTGATTTTCTTTTACTATGAATATATCGCACCTGTTCATCAAAAGTAACACAACTCAAAATTTACAAGTTTTCAGTAGAGGCAAAAAACTAATTGCGCCAATATAATGGAATTATTGTTATAAACAAATATACCGTTGTAAAGGAAACTCAATAATATTTCAATAAAATAATACAATACCAAAATTTTTACAGTGGTTAGATATGGTAATCATACACTGTTTCCTTCAAAAAAGTGGAAAATAGAATTTTTTCAGTTGTGTTACAATTTGAATTTTATTTTACTGGCAGCAGCATTTTATGCTACTGGCAGTTAAAAAGTGTTATATTACATATATGTACTTACATATGAATATTAGGGTGGTCGCTAAAAATTTTAATTTCTCGGACGCCCCAAAAACCTTCCTTTTGATAAAATAGAAACATAAGTGGCTGTTTTCATTTTTCATATAAAGTAATTGTTTGCCGTGTAATCGAATATACAGATATATTCCCAAAAAAATACGACGAAAATAATTGAATAAATGTATATGTACTGATAATATTTTCTCGAAATGAAACACTTTTAATTTTTAACAATTCATATGATACACATATGTAGTTATCTATGTATATCAGCACGTTTTAATATAAATCAATAATTTATGTATCTACAGAAGATGATGCAAAATGTAATATACAAATTAACTGCAACGAAATTGGTTTTTACAAGACAAGAAAAAATATTTTAGGTTGAACGCTTTATATATGAAATATCAAGAGCTTAAGAAACAGTTATCTCTCAATTCAGAGATTAATTATTTGTTACAATTAATAATTTTTTCAACTATACGATATTACAATACACCGAGCGAAATATTTTAATTACAAAATGTTCTGCATATGTTAATACCTGCATGTCGACATGTGCATATATTTTAGTTTGTAGCTGAACAGTAATATTTATTTTTACCCCTTTCCTGTTAAACACATTTACTTTTGATTATACAGTTTTGATTATACAGTTTTTAACCGATTGATCTGAAATTTGGTAAACACCTTTACTTTTCGTGAAAATAAAATTTTTTAATTAGAAAATTTGACAGCGCCACGCCTTAAGAAATGTTTAGTTTGCATTGTTTTTGTCTTGTTTGGGTAAAATCTAGCGGTTAAAAATTTACTACCTTCCTGTTGACCGATTTGTATGATGACGATACGATTATGTGTATTCACCTCAATATGGATATCAAATGAAAGGGTTTGCACTATTTTAATAAATTAAAACCGAAAAATGTACCAAAATGTGTTGGAGGACTTCTTGTGGAGAGAGAAATACAGTTTCTATCTTTGTTACTTTAGATGAAAATTGAGTTATCAAAAAAGTATCGAAATTATATTTTTACCCTTTTTCACCTCCTAAATGTAAAAATTTCAGAAAAAGTACCATACTTGTTCCCTTATTTTTGGATATAATGATGGTATTTTTTTTTTAATTTTACATCTAACTTAGTTAGATTCGGAGATAGAAGGTTACTGATTTTAACCGTGTTTACCCCTTTTTATCCTCTTAGAATTCTAATTTCCAAAAACCCTTCTTAGTGGATCTATATATCGGGATGGGGACCTACATACAAAATTTCAAGTCTCTAGCTAACACCGTTTGGGCTGGGCGTTGATATGTCAGTCAGTTACACAATAAAGTTAAATTTTTATATATGAAAGATACCACTGAAAAAAATCGTTTTTATAAACACAAAAGTTTGATTTTTACTAAGTTTTTACCTCTCTTGAAAATTTTTTTAAAATGTCCTTTTGCATTTTATATGACGATATGAATATGTATAATATCTAGATACCATATTCCGTACAAAGTGAATTACATTTTTCAAGTTTTTCACCACAAACAATAATAAACAAAAATAAAATATAAATAAATATGTAAGAACAAAGAAGAAATAGTTTTAACAGCAATTTGAATTTGTATTTACTGGCAGCAGCATAAAATGCTAGTGCCATTAAATAGAAATTCAAATTGCTGTTAGCAAATATTCATAGTAAAATAAAATAAAATTTATACTAGAAATATTTAGTCCAAAAATTCTGAGTGTGTGCTACTATAGTACATAAATATATTTTTATTATTGAACTATGAGGTGTTTTTACTACTAGAAATTGCAAACTCGTATTACAATTTTTATAGTAACTGCGAACGTTTAGTACAAGTATTTCTAGCAGCCGAACGATTTAAAATGACAAAATTTCATATTTGTTATATAGTCATACGTAAGGGAGGGAGTTGGTGCTACTGCTGCATATTTAAACTCTGAGTGCATGATATATTTATCCCAACATACCATTCCATAAGCAAAATATAACTGAGTTTTAGAATAAGCTTATCATAGGAGATTTCCTACAAGCTTTTGTAAGCATACTTATTATAAGCTTATTTAAGTACAAAAAGTTAACAGTTTTTAAAAACTGTTTAAAAAATGCTTCACGTGACAATACTTTTTACTATAATACTTGCTATACACTTGTTTTATATAACAATTTAACAAACATGATTGCAAATGCCTTATGCTCGCTGTAGTTTTGTAACTGTTCTTGAGAATAATGGCCCGTTACTTCTTAAAGTTTTAAGTTTTAGTGTTCTCTTCGAAGAGTGGAATGTTTTAAAGGTAAACAGAGTAAAATTAAAAAAAGGAATTATTAAAATTAATTTTCCAAAAACTGTTGGCGCAAATTATTGACAGATGAACTAGCAAAGCATTTATGCTAGAAGGGAAGGGCAAAGAAGAAAATTGCGTGAGACCTGAGTGCAGCTAGAGCTAAGCTGCAAAACTATCGATAGTCGCCCCATTCGATAGTTCGATATAAAACTATCGATAGTATCGAATATTTAGAAGAATGCTAGAGTTTTAACCGTTCATCCATTAAAAGGCTATTGATTCATTATCAAGTATTATATGGAAATTTGTTTATCAAATCTTTTAAAAAATAAAAATATTTTTTATTTTCGATTTAATCGGAAGCGACGAAAATTAAAGTTTTCAGGAGAAGTTTTTTATTATATTCAAATATATTTTATATACATAAATTGTCGCTAACGATAAAATTTTACAGGCTGTATCTTAGAAGCTTTCAACAATTTTGATATTTTGACAATTGTAAAATGGGTAGACCCATAAAATTTAATTTCAATAAAAAACAGTTTTTTTATAAATAGTGCTAGATATAATTATCTCTTATATTGTCTTATATATTCTTTTACTAAAAATATTATGTAGAATTTTTTAACAAACTAAATTTATTCTGATAACGAATAAGCGAAACTATTTGTAGTTCTGATGAGGTAGGTGTACATCTGAAAACAAAGAATTCCAATTCTGACACCTAAATTCAGACTTTAGTTAGCTAACTACAATAATTTAGATAATGCAACTTCATTTCCTGATAACCTAACCTAACATTATCACAAAGGGACCACTATTATTGGGCCCAAGTGGGCTGGAACCTTTTCTTCCAATTCTTTACCGGCAACCTGATAACCTACTTCATTTACAACTTTTGATTACCAATAGATACACTATTGTTTATCATAAGTTCAATAAAGAAACTAGGCGTCTTTTAGGGTTTAAATAACGCGAAACTTAAGCTGTTAATAAAATATCATTGGCAAAGCTATTGCAGTTAATTTCTTAAGGACTATAAATTTTGGCATAATGGGATCGCTTTTGGACTCTAATATTACCTACTAAAGTATCCACTAACTTTTCTTAATAACAATACATATATCACCAGTTTTCGCTTTTAAATAATTGCTGGGGTTAGAATTTATGGATTAAGTTTTTTTTCGATAGTATCGATAGTAGAAACAAACATCGATAGACCATTAAAAATAAAACAATCGATAGTACCCTCGATTGTTTTGCAGCTCTATCTAGAGCTATAAGAAGTAAAGTATTACTATTGCATTCATTGACAAATCATTTACTTTTTCAATTTTAAGGGCATTATACACAATCAATCAGCTTGATGTCAGATTCGTGTACGTGTGCTTGACGAAAAATCAAAACCAAGTACATTTTCCATCAAGCGTCGTCGGTGTCACTAATACTAACGAAATTTCACACATACACCTACCACGCTTGTCAAGCATGTTGACTGTGTATATTGCCCTTTAATGGTACAAAAAGCACAAAATCATTCTTCCAGTTCGGCAAAAATAGGCAAGAGTCACGCAAGAAATATGTTGATAAAAAAAAAACAAATTAATTTATAAATATATTTTATGAAATTGAAAAATAAATAAAATTCTGATGAAAAAAATGTAGCTCAGCGTACAAATATATATTATTTGGTTATATTCCTAAGTTTAAAAAAATATTATGAATGTAGTAAGCTTATTATAAGCATGATTAGAAAACTATTGTTTTTGTAAGCGTATTCTATAATTAGACTTCTTAACTTATTGTATACTACATGCAAGCAATATTGTCGCAAGGGTTCAGTTTTCCTTATCAAACAATTTTTAGTAAGCATTTGACAATAGTATTCACAACACTTTTCTAAATTTAAGGCTTACGTTGGGAAGCTTGTTACAAGTTATTTCTAAATCGTTTTGGTTTGTTGGGTAGCCATGCATACTTAATTAAGGTGGGTCCACATCTAAAAGCATTTGCGCCGAACGTGTTCGCCGAAAATATTTGCGGTATAAATTTTAGCTTGTAGATGTGGACGAGATTTTAAATATTTATCACACAAATATTTATTAACGAAAATTTTTATGTCCACCCGCTCAAGCAAATGATAAAGCAATGAAATTAGAACTATTTCTACAAATGTGTCCATACCAGAACAGCATGTGGCGCAATTTTTTGCGTTGTTCGTCAGAAAGCAATAAACCATGGTTCGTGTGCGTTGAATTTGACGAAAATTCTTGCCTCGTTTCTGTGCGCTGCCCACGTCCATACTAACTAAAACGCGCCGTAAATATTTGCGGTGAACGCGTTCAGCGCAAATATTTTCAGTAGTGGACCCACCTTTACATACATATATACATGGATGTACATACTAGGGATGCCAAACGAGAAATCCCGAATCCCGGGATTTTTCGGGATTGGCAAATCCCGGGATTTGTGAAAATAAATCCCGGGATTTCTCGTATAACAATTTTTATGTAAAAAATATGTATATATTTTAATTTTCATTAATTTTGTGTCATTTTTTATAATATTTAAAATTCCCAATAAATTTTTACCTGTCTGTTTTAACAATTTACTGATTATTCGTGACAAACTGTTTATAAATTAAAAGCAAGAGCAAATAAATTTTTACTTTCTTACGATTATTTTCATCAAGTCTTCTGCCAATATACAACTGATAATTATTTTGAAAAGATAAAGCAGTAATATGAAAAGAAAAATAATAATACCTGTGGGTTGGTGCTAAAAGGGCCAATGTCAAAATATTCACTTGTGAGAAAAAAGCAATTTAAGTTTAAGTTTTCCATATGAGTTCATAGTAACATTGGCTAGCAAAACCCTTACCAAGTTGTTCTGGGTTACATTAGACATTGGGTGTGTTAGCAAAATAAAAGAGAGTAAGAACAGAAACCTAATGCAATGATTAACTCAAAATAGCATAATATTGACATCGGCCCTTTTAGCACCAAGCCACAGATATGTATTTAGAAAATTCATCATTTTGAAAAATTCAATCCTTCATATTCTATAACTTTGTATATGTCAACGTTACTTTAACCCCACACCACAAAATGGGTACTTCTGTACTCGTTATCGATAACAATTGGGTACTTGCAACAGGGTTCCCAGTTTTATATCATACCTTATCCCCAATTTTCGATTTTTCATTCCCCGAAATCCCCAAAATAGCTTTTTCCTCATCCCCAAAAATCCCCACAGTACCTAAAAAATAAGATGATACTCGTATTACATATTTCAAAGAAAAAATGCGTTCATTTATTTATATAGTTAAATCCATTTATATTGAATATTTTTAAAACTAATTTTATTTTTACATAGTTTGAGTTCTAACCCCCATATTAAAAAAATTTTAAATAAGTTTGAAATATATTTTATTTAAAATTTTTCATACAAAATTTTCTTAAAATAGATTTCAAATACATATTATTTTTTTGTGAATATGGGGGTAAATATCTACATACATACATATGTATGTATATATAAAAAGAGTAATGTAAAGAACTCACAACAATAAAACAAGCAATGTTTATCATTTCAAAAACTTCAGAGTCAAAATCTTCTTCTGAATATCAGTTAATACAATTTTGTTGTACATGTTGTTTGTATTAAGAAGTTTTATTGTTTGAGAAGAAAACTGAAATATTCTTAAAGTGTATAAAACGATTCGAACCTATTTCTGTGTTCGACTATGCCTATTAAGGTTTTTTTCTATGACTTTAACGAAGTCTTGTCAGCCACACACCAGAACATATTTGTTGGGTCACTGGCATCTTGAATTGATTTTGGTACAAAAGAAGTATATTTCAAACCCCCAAAAATCCTCAGCGAAAAAAGTCATTTTCTCCAAAAAATCCCCTGGGGATTTTCAGGAAATTTTTATCCCCAATCTCAAAAATAAATCCCCTGTTTGGGGACAAATCCCCAAAACTGGGAACGCTGACTTGCAATTCTTTAAGGTCTAGAAAATGCGAAGAGACTATTAATAGTAGTAAAATTTTTTCCGTTACAAGTAGACAAGTGCATATTTTTTGTTGCTGGGTTGATGTGAAGACGATTAATAGATTTTCTAATCGAAAATTTAAGTGAACGTCGTTCACGACAATCTAAGCAACAAATTCTTGAATGTTGTCGTATATTACACACTTTTAACGACAATATGAGCGACAATGTCTTTCGTTTTGCCCTCAATCCAACTTTTTTGAAATCAATATGAGCTACAATGTCTTACAGTTTGTCTTCACTAATATTGTGGAGGACAAGATGTCTTAATTGCTGTTCTCAATCCAACTTTGTTGAGGACAATATGAGCGACAATGTCTTACATTTTGTCTTCAGTATCCTACATAGTCATTGACGACATAATAGGCGGCATTGTCGCATTTTTAATCTTTGGCGAAAATGTCGCCCACGTAGTCACACTAGTATCTGAGTGACATTGTGGCTCATTGAATCGCACACGATCTTCGCGACACTTGTTTGAGAACTTCCTTGATGATTTGTTTCGGCTGTCCGACGTTTGCCGTCGAGGATTTAACATTGATGTGCACTCGTCATTGATGATGTCATCTTAAAGACGTGGCCAACTGGGTATTTAGACGCACACACACAAACACAGCATTTGATAGTGTGTGTGGCCACCACTGCTTTATATAAATATGTCTGTAATGGTATATTCTCTACATAAAAACTTTTATAATGCATAAATAAAATAAAAATTTGTTATTAAAGTATTGTTTATAAAAAAGTAATTGAATTTTACCAAAAATCGTTGGATCCCGAAATCCCGGGATCCCGAAAAATCCCGAAATCTCGAAAATCCCGGGATTTCGGGATCGGAATTTGCGAAGTCCCGAATTCCGGGATTTTTAAAAATCAATCCCGATTGGTATCCCTAGTACATTCCCTGTAGGAAATGTCAAGAGTGAATCAGTACTGACTCACTACTGACATTGTCACCAGCAGGGATGCCAGAATTCCTTCACCAATAATGGCTAAATGTAGAGAAAAAATGGCTTAAAAAATTACTAAAAACTAGCCAAATAAATTAAGTTGAGTGCGACTTTGACTTGCACGCGAAGGGTCCGGTACGAATACACATCCCTTTCCGTTTTTGTCCCTTTTTCCATTTTGGCAGTTTTTTCGTTGTGCTTTTTTGTTTAATTTTATTTTTTTAAGTACTTTTCGTTGTTTTGACGATTTTTTGGTTTTAACGTTTTTTACCGTTTTTTCACTTTTTGGCGATATTTTTAGTTTTAGCAATTTATTTTAGTTGTGGCAATTATTTCAGTTTTGGCGCTTTTTTCGGTTTTAGGAATTTTTTTTTTTTTGTTTTAGTGATTTTTTTTTGTTTTAGTGATTTTTTTTTGTTTTAGCGATTTTTTTTGTTATGGCACTTTTTTCGTTATTGTTTTCGTTTTTTTTGCATTTTTTTTTGTTTTTTGCGAATTTGTTTAGTTTTGGCGTTTTTTTTAGTTTTGGCGCTTTTTCCGGTTTTTGTGTTTTTTTTCGGTTTTTTGTGATTTATTTTAGTTTTAGCGTTTTTAACATTTTTTCGTTTTGGCGATTTTTTTGGTTATAGACGATTTTTTTTTTTTGGTTATAGGCAATTTCTTTTTTGTTTTTGGCGTTTTTTTTTTGTTTTGGTGATTTTTTTCATTTAGTTTTAGTGATTTATTTTAGTTTTGGCGTTTTTTTCAGTTTTGACGCTTCTCCCGGCCTTGGGGATTTTTTCGGTTTTTGTGATTTTTTTTTAATTTTTTTTTTTGTTTTGGAAATTTTTTTTTGGTTTTGGCGCTTTTTGTTTTTGGCGCTTTTTTCGTTTTGGTGTTTTTTTTTATTTTTGGTGTTTTTTCGTTTTTAGGTGATGTTTTTAGTTTTAGCGATTTTTTTAATTTTGGTGCTTTTTTCGTTTAAGCGCTTTTTTAATTTTGGCAATTTTTCGTTTTGAAAATTTTTTTTAATTTTGGAATTTTTTAGTTAACTGTCATATATTTGTTGTTGTAGCGGCAAAATTTTTACATATTCGGTGGATATTTCAGGTCCGTAGCTCTTATGGTTCCCGAGAAAACAGCCTGTGACAGACAGACAAACGGACAGCGTAGCGAAAACAATAGGGTTCCTTTACACTTTTGGTGTACGGCTAAGAATGTAAAAATCATGAGTATTAAGCAAAAGTAAGAATGTGATTCATATATTATCTTTTACATCAAATTTTAAAGAATTTTTTAAAGTAAATACAACCCTATCGATTGCCATTATTGCGCTCACCGAAGTTTTTTCTTTTTATTAGCGAAATTTTTGCAGCTATTTTTGTCAATCTTAAAAAGTTTGTTGGGTATAGATTATTAATACAAGTATTTCAGATAGTGACAATCCCTGTTTTTTGAATTGTATTTTCGCCGCCTATCGATTGCCATTCATTACAGACCAACCTAAATTGCGACGCAAAGCGTTGTCTGGCTGTCAAAATTTCTCATGCCCATACAAAATGTATGAAACCAACCGATATAACGCGGCGCCAACGCTTTGCAATTGGAAAATCCAATTTTGACAGCGCGTAAAGAAGTGAAGTTGGCTGCAGAAGTACTGTTGTTTATTTTGTTAATGCTCACACATACACATATCATTTTGTTAAGTAATGTAAATTTAGCTACTTTTAGGTCAATTAAGCGTCTTCATCTCTATTTCTTATTTCTATTTAGAGTTTTTTATTAATCAAAGTGAGTAAACATTACTGTTTCTGGCGCAACGCTAGCGCTCTAATTTAGGTTACTCATTTCAGCGTAAAAGCTAAGCGTTAAATCACGTTGCGCTTTGCGTCGTAATTTAGGTTGGTCTGTTAGCCATTATTGCGCTCACCGATGAATTTTATTTTTATAAACGAAACACTTTTCGGTGCCAATTTTGAAACGTTTGCTGAGTATAACTTCTAAATGCAAGTATTTCAGAAAGCGAAAACTCCCGTTTCTCAATTGTATTTTTGACCCCTATCGATTGCCATTAGCTATTATTCGATTGCCATTAGCTCTTATTGCGCTCACCGATTTTAAAAAATTTTTAAGAACCTTGCTGGGTATAACTTCTGAATGCAATTATTTCAGAAAGTTTCAACACCCTTTCTAAATTCTATTTTTTGCCACTTATCGATTGCCATTAGATAATATTGCGGTCAACAAAGATTTGTATTTTTAAAAACGAAACACTTTCCGACGATTTTTTTCCCTCAATTTTTAAAAGGTTTGTTGTGTATAACTTCTGAATGGATGAACAAATATGAATGTAAACAAAACAAAATACCTTGTTTTCATATTTGAAAAATCGTTTGAGGTTTACCAAAGTTTGTTTTCTTCTCATGCGTGCGAAAACAACAATAACATATTGCTCTGTTGTATTTTTTGGTAGTAAATGAAAAATCGGAAAAAAAATTTATGTATGAAAAAAATGGCTAGATTAAAATAAAAGTGGCTAAAAAAATAGCTAATGGCTAAATTAACTTTTCTTCTGGCTAAACCGAATGGAAAATGGCTAAATTTAGCCATAAAATGGCTAAATTGGCAGCACTGGTCACCAGTACTACTGATTTACTATACCCTTTACAATGTTCTGCGCTATAGACATTTAACACGTGCGTGTCATTGAGAATGGATTAGTATTATAAGTACTACTCACTAGTTACTCCATTTGGGGACATATGTGTGTAGACATTGGAACCAGATATATACTATAGACACTGGTACTACTGACTAGGACCTCCTTTTGGGGACATATGTAGACAATGTAGCGACATTAGAACTACAGACTTACTGTACCCTTTGCAATGTTCTGTGCTATAGACCTTTAACACGTGCGTGTCATTGAGAATGCACTAGTACTATAAGTACTACTATAGGTACTCCACTTGGGGATATATGTATGTAGACTATGCACTTCTTTTTGCCACAACTGGATTCGCGAGCTTTTAAACAATGGGATTCCGGCGATGTTTATATCCAATTAATTTTCGTCATGTTTTACAAAATGTCTACCACTTTCCTTAGCTAAGTTTGAATTCCTATGTGGCAATAATTCCCTGGAAAAACTTTTCTGATTAATACTTGTTGCTTTTTGCTCAGCAAAGCTGCTACTGAAAACAGTTCCTCCAGGCCTTCGTCCTGTAATATAGCCAGCAGCTTCTCCATAGAAATTCCGGAGGGCGCTGTTTCAATATACCAATTTTGTAGAAGATAAATCTTCGAAAGACTGCACAAAATCTTCAACGGGCTCCATAAATTCTCTAATGTTTTAACTTTCACTAAAATTATTTTCATCATTCTCACTATTTCTATTTTTATACAAAAGTTATTGCTTTTTCACAAGTGTTTTATACTTTCGTTTGCTCAAAATGTATTTATGTATGTAATTGCAAAAATATTTTTGTAATATAATTACTTTTATTCACCTTTTAATTTCACTCTTTTACTACTTTTTTTTATAAAAAAAAACTTTTATTTTGCGCGTACCACATTTATTTTCAACAAAACAAAACGAAACAATAAAAACCCAAAAAGAAGAAGCATGTTTTGCACCTGTCAAACATTTCTCTGTCCAAAAACGGCGAAGTAAAAGGTGTATACGCTTTGTCCACAATTCCACCAATTTGGTAGACAAAAGTGGTGACTTGGAGACACTTAATCCCATACTTCCTTCAGGGTAAGTATGTATATGTATATATGGATATGTGCATATGAATATAAATTGAGATTCAAACACTTTTTATTATACACTCATGTACCTTAATAACTGTAGCGTTGATTATTTATTACTTTTAAGTATAGATTGCAAGCAATCGATGAATTTTATTGTTGCTGAAAGTGGTATGAACTTTATTTGTTGTCTATTTCACGTTTCTGATTTGTTTTGCTGCAAACACGCACAGTAACTTCATAATAAATATGTATGTATGTTTGTACAAGGTTGAAATTGATGTTGTAAGTTTTATTCTATGCATACATAGAAAAATTCAATATGCCTTATTTATTAATAAACAATAGCGTATTAATAGCAAATAAGTACATTTGTAATTGTTTTATTCGTGACTTGAACTTTAGTTTTTAGAATGTTATTCTATCATAATTCCAGAATATAAAAGCACTTTCATGCTTTCACTAGAACCTTTGTTCAACTTTTTAAAAATACAACATTTTTGCGACCTTCAGAATCATTTAAAAGTCCAAACTTAAAAACAACTTAGTAATCAACAGGAGAATACAACACAATACACATTAATATGCATGTACATATTTATTTATGTTCAAAAGTTTATCATTATCACACTTCAATTAAATATAAACAAAAGTTTGTGATGTGAAATGCACTTTGTCTTCAATTTCTTTAATGTATAAGGCACGCAGATATTAGTCAGACAACTGAATTAATAATCCGGAAGTTAATATATACAAAAATATATGTAATTATTTATTATTTGTGCACGCACATGGTCAGTAGCATAGTAGAATAATATAGCAGGTAGCCGCATAACTAATACGAATGTACATTTTGTGGTAGGAAATGTCAAACACTGATAGAGAGGGTATGTGTGTGCTTGTAGAACATAAGCAGCAAACATACGAGTGGTATTGTGTGTGCACGAATTATTTAACATATACACAACATTTGACAGCTCGTACCACAAAACAAGCAAATAAAAATATAATCAGCTGGCGTTCGAGTGCTACCTTGTATATTATTCTACCATGGTCAGTAGCATGGTATAAAAAGTATACAGGCACCGACCAACCAGACGCGACACGAATAGCAATCTATTGCCGACTCACTCTTGACAGACTGGCGTTCAAAAGAGATATATGAAAGTATTTGTGTTCAATTTTGTTTTGTTTTTCGCATACATACGTAATATTTGCAACACTTTTATTTAGATAAAATGAAACAAGAGCATATAATTGTTGTCTCTTTCTGAAACGGCTGCCCTCAAAATATGATTTGGGCAGTTTTTAAATGTCACAATTGTCGTGTCCGGTTGGTCGGTGATACAGGTGGCTGCATAAGGGCAACTATACAACAAAAACTAGATAATGCTTGTCAAAAAATACACATGCTGGACGGAGCTTATGCAAAAAACTACCAGAGCAAAAAATAATCAGCTGACGTTATGCTGCAAGCTATATACTTATTACACCATGGTCAGTAGCAGTGATGGTAGCTTTTTTTTCATCAAAACCCGCCAAATGTGTCTTAGAAATCATTAGAAAATAGCTAGATTATATGTAGAACTAAAATTTTAGCTATAAATCACCAAGTTTCTTATGCCTCAAAAATTCGTTCACAATTTCAATTATAAATCGCTAAATTTTGCAGATTTCTAAATTTTTCTAAAAAATTTATTTCTATATATCGTCACCTTAAATTAAAGCGGGCGTATCGACACAAAAAATCGAATTCGAGTTTTTGATTGATTATGGTTCGTATTATCAAACTGCATGTTCAAGCAAAATTTTAGACTCCTACGCGCAAAACCAACGACTTTATGAAAGATATTCAAACGATCGTAACTACAAGTGCATATATTTTTTTATTGCTAAAAGGCGTATGAAAAACACACAAACACGTGTCTTGCGTGAGCTTGTAAGCAACTGTGTTAAAAGTGCTTTGAATTTGTTGTCTTTCGTGTTTTTTTTTTTTCATTTACAAAATTCTAATAAGCTTAAAATTTTTGTTTTTTGCTTCTTCTATAAAAATAAAAGTAAAAGTGTTTGCATTTAAGGTGACGATATGTAAATAAGTGCTAATAAAACATTTGATTTAGTATGTATAAAATGTTCATTGCATGCAAAATTTTAAATGTTTTAATGAAATTATATAGATATTACTTATTCGATTAATATTTCATATTAAGTAAAATTCTGAGTATCATAAATCGACGCGCTCTGCTATAAAAATCTAGAATTCATACTTCATTATGGATTCGCGAAAGATTCTTATAAAAATTGTAAATGAAATGACAAAAATTTTCCAGTACATAATGCAGTATGTCGACAAAAAACTTAATTTCATAAAGAAAAACCCTAGATTTATGTTGCATCTACTTGTTTATCTGATTCCCCATGACGTAGTGAGTCATATAGGGAACATTTTTGCAATATTTCCTAAAATTCTTGATCGACTTTCTTATAATGTTACAGCCACGTACCTAACATTTTTACACAGTACATACGGATAAAAACTTTTTTACAATATTCTCAGCATTTGATTGCAAAGAACGTGTAAAAATATCAGCCTGACCCCTTAAACCATGAGAACATAGTTTTGTTAAGTGTGTTTTGCTAAAAAAAAGTTATCTTAGGGCATTTGCGTCAACGCTTTTATTTTTAAACAACACGTACGCATCATAGTATGCATACATTTCAAATTCTGTATATGTTAAAAAGAAGACAACACTTAAAATATGACAAGTTTATTATTATCAGTGGTGCTATTTCAAAATCCTTTAAAATGGACACTTAACAGGATAAGTTTTGAAATCGCTTCCCAAAAACTCCCTAGATTTGACGGCGAAATCGCGGAGATGCCATCACTGACTCAGTAGTAATGGTAGGTACACACAATTCAACATGTTTATGCAACCAGCAGCGTTGCCAAGTGTGCAGTTTTCACTGACTTTAGCAGTTTTTTGACGTGATGAAAAGTTTTCCAATTTTTTGTTAAAAAATATAAGTTTTTTATAATGATGTCAGTTTCTTAAGTTTTCTATACATTAACCCCTATATTCACAAACAAATAAAATATATTTGAAATCAATTTTAAGAAAATTTTGTATGAAAAATTTGACATAAATACATTTCAAACTCATTTTAAATTCTATGAATATGGGGGTAACAGTTTTAGTTTATAGCTTTATTTCAGTTTTGGTTCCTTTTTTGTTACCAAACCATTAATACTAAACTATAACTACTTATTACTACCTTTTTTAATCAACAGTTTTAATTTTGCTGTTTTAATTCCGATTTCTGAAGCCATAGTTTTACCCATTTTGTTCAACATAACAGTCCCAAGCTTTACTAGTACTTTTTCAAACAGCAGGAAGGATTTCACATACGAAAGTTGTGTTGTTCTATATGGAATTTGCTATTATTGTTTGCAAGTTGAGTTCATACGTAAAAAAATACTGTGCTCTTAACACGTCCTGTATTAATATTAATTCGCCTTGTCTTAGTAAAAAAAAAAACAAGTTGTATACTCTCTTCATTGAAATAGTTCGGTCTCTTATAGAATGAATACGAGATAAATCTCGACAAAACAAATACCAAATCAAACAGTAGACCCCATAGAATTTGCAGCCATACAATTTCTTCAGAAGTCTTAGCGAAATATTAGTAATTCACAGAAAAAACAACACTTTCTTTTGGCGAAGAAAGTGCATTAAATAAATAAATGACTGTACACTTCAAATAAAACAAAATCTTAAAAACAGAAGCAAAAATTTTAATTACTTTATTTATTGAATTTTGCTCCCCGTACATTTTTAGGTTGATTCGGAAAAAACCAATTTCCCTGTATAATATTAATACTTTTATGCGAAATATCCCATAATGCAACTCAAGCACTTCCTTTTCAATTAATAAAAAAATTTATAAATTTGGAGATCCGTATTTTCTTAACTGTTGCCGATAACGCTTCCGAGATGGTAAAACGTACCAACTTGACACTATTTTCCATCCGGTCCTTAGTGTTTGGGACTATAAGATGTATCTCGTTATAATGATCCAATACAATAGCGTGACCCGAGTCAATTTTCTGGTTAGATTCTCCGAATCTTTTTTTAATAAAAATTAAACAGTATGTTAGCTTTACGTTAACAAAAAATAAAGAAATAAATAAAAAAATGCCTAAAATTTTTTATGTGCAGTTTTTTTACATGAAAATTAGTTTTTTTCTTCTAAATTTACAGTTTTTAAAATAAATATTATGGCAACGCTGGCAACCAGACATGTTTCGGTGTTGGGGTCTTCGTGTGTAGTCGTGCTAATGGTCTCATTTCGTGTTGCATTCGAGGTTTTAAATGGTAGGTACAAACTTTCCAACATGTTTATGCAACCAGGCATGTTTCGTTGTTGGTTGCATAGTGTGTAGTCGTGCATTTCGTGTTGCATTCGAGGTTTCAAAAACACCGAAATATGTTGATATTTTCTGGTTGCATTGATGTTGGTTGCATAGTGTGAAGCGCTGCTTACTGGTTTATTTCATTGAACACAAGCAAGCTGTGTGTTTCTCACGCGATTTTTAATGCGAATACACTGTACAGAACTGATGTTTCGTTTATGGTTTAATTGTTATGGTAGGTACACACTTTGCAACGTGTTGACGCAACACGTTTACCATATTCTACCCAAACACCACACAACTTTCTCCTACCCAATTTCTTATTTTTCTTTATGACCTTCTCTGTCAAACTTCCAACCCTATCTACTCTTTTGCAGATGACAGCAGCATATGCCATTCATATTCATTCAGTAATAGACCAAGCCTGTCGGAGATTGGGGCTATGAGGCAAAACATGAATGATACACTTAATCGCGATCTTTTCACAATCTCTGAATGGGGTCATGCGAATAGGGTCGATTTTAATGCTCGCAAAACCCAGTGTTGTATGCTTACGCACAGACGTATGACCGATCGTGCTGCTCCATCTGTAAATATGGGCGGTGTGGGTATTGAGGAATTAGTAGCTCTTGATGTTATTGGCATGAAAATTCAGTGTGATGTTCGATGGACGGATCACATTTTTCAAGTTTCAAAAGAAGCATTTAAGAGCATCGGTTTCTTAAGACGATGTAAGACATACTTCACCCCATCTGATCTCCTTAATATCTATCCGTCCGAAAATGGAATACAACTCTCATGTATGGGCCGGTGCTTCAAAGTCTATTTTGAAGTTACTCGACCGCGTACAGGAGAGGGCGAAGAAGCTCATCGGTGACAGTCGGGTAGCCAACTCTATTGACTCGCTGGAGCATCGTTACTACAATGGAGTTTTATCGTTACTACAATGGAGTGTGTTCTGATGAATACAGGGATCTTGTTCCCGAAACTCACTAATTTTTGCGAACAACACGTTCTTCATTAAGAGCACATCCATTTGTGGTCGATACGTTAGTAAATCGCACTACGCATTACAGAGAGAATTCGCTCTTAAGCCGGACAGTTCGTATGTGAAATAAACTGCCTGCAGAGGTCTTTCCTGTCACTTTCAATGTTGGAAAGTTTAAATCAAATGTCCATAAACACTACACCCTCTTTCTTCATTCCCATAACCAATTTTTCTAATTTCGGCACAATGCATTGCATGAGTAGTGGCCATCCCCTGAGTGCTGGGGGGTAATTCTCGCAGTTAATGATATTACTCGATACGATACGAATCGAGTTTTTGTTTCTGTATTGTAAAACGCGTACAAAAATATGTGGTTCAACACTGAAATATATGTACGAAATTTTAAACGGTGGGATTACTAGCACAGCTGATTAGCCTGATTAAACGTCAAACTTAGTGGATGTTGATGATATGCTCATGATATCAGCAGTATGTTCAAACTATCATATACAGATTGCCCCCTGTATGGTGTTTGATATTTACTTAAGCGCCATTAAGCCTATTATGTTTAGAATTAATACTTGCCAAAAACTCAAATCTTAAGTAAAAATCCAACAGTGTGATAACAAATTGTTATGATATTTCAAATAATACGTAAAGAAATTTGACAGTATTATGGTATTCAACATTTTTAGGAAAATTTCCAAACAATCAGATTTTTCATTTCATCAGGATTGTCTTTTGCACAAACAAACATACAACACAACATACATTTTAGTTAAAATGTATGGTTGCTAGAACATAAAAAAGCCATCGGCTTAACAAGCATAAATAAAGAAAAAGAATAGCGAACAAATTTGCTTTATTGCAAATTATTTATGTTACGTTTTATTTAGAATGTGATAATTTAGAAACAAAATGTAATGAAAAATTTTTTTTTGAAGTTGCATTCGTGTCCATATAATGAAGTTCTTGCTGCGCAGCTTTTGTTTTTTTTACATAGAATTTGTTGTTGCTTAATATTACGAAGAAGAAAACAAAAGAGAGTTGCATGTACATGAAGCAGTGTACCCCTTCCCTATCTTTTTACCTCTCTCTCCCATAAACTCAAAACTTGCGCAGCAAAAGTTGACTCGTATGGACATAGATTTAAGGTAGTTTTTACTACAAATTTTTTATTGTTGTAGAAATGCCAGTACCTGTTAAATGTGCCTAGCATGATAATAAAGAAAATACCCAGGACACAATTTTGGCCGACATGTCTAACATCGGAAAAAATCTTAAGACTTTACCAGACAATCAGCCGAGTTGTCTAAAATTCACTCAGACATTTGGCGGAGCAGTAGGCAGTTTTCTGGTACGGCGTTTCTGCACATTGTCTGAAATATTATCCGATTAATATCAGAATAGTCTGCACATTATCCGAAGGCAATTTAATTTCCTTTAAGACATTTAACAGAGTAGTCTGCACATTTTCTGATCTACGTCTTACGACTTTTAGCAGTCACTTCTGCACATTGTCTGATTTCAGTTTTCGTTATAATTCTCGTTTATCTCTTGAGAATATATGAATACACAAATATTTGAGTTTTTAAACTTATAAAATATGGGTAAATGTTTTCTGATGAGCTGTCATAAGCAGCAAAACAATGCATGGAGAATTTTAAACGACATATCTGATAAATTTCTTATTTTAGGTGCGACTTTTCTCCGACATTAATACGACAGAATGTAAAAAGTATCAGTTGAATCGGAACGCTTCCTGATATTTTGTCAAACATTTTTCCGACATTGTCAAGACATGTCGAAAATTCCTTAAAAATTTCCCTCGAAAATTCGTCAGAATTCGTACAGAGTTCTCTTAGACATTTCGGTATAGTTTTTAGAATTACCTCAGACAAAGAGGTCCGGTTTCTTGTCAACCACTCATATGATTTACGGTACGTTTTCTGACCGACGTTGGATTCGAATTCGGCATCTTGTGCAGACTTTCTGACCGACTTCGGACCGAAATCGGCAAAAATTGTTTGGTGTGTATGTACACAAAAAACATATGCATTTATGTGTGCTTAAACATAAAAAGTAGATTTTACATAAAATTTGACAAATTTTTCTTTCTAAAAGCACTATTTTATATAAAAAAGACAGCGTTATGACAAATGTATAGCAAATATATGTAATAATATTTAATTATAACCACCACTTTTCGTTTTTATTCTTGAAAAAGATAATTTCGATTAAACACGTGCACTGCTATACCACAAAGTATTGCTAAAACAGATATAACATACCTGTTACTATAAGTATAAATGATGGAATGAGTGTAACTGATATTGTATGATTTTATTCCACGCACACATTCTACGCGTACTAAACAATAAGAGTAACATAGTATTTTGCAATGGATAAGAAATTTACATGATTTTTGTTTTAAAGTATCTGTTGTACCATAGATATTTTAAAATAGTTGTTAGTAGAACAGATAATGTGTGTGCGTATGTATATAAAACACATTCACATACACTTCATGTGCAAATTCATTGCTAGCTTACAATAAGAGTTAATGCTTGTTGATAGGTACAGAACAGTGATGTGCTTTGTTATTGCTGTTTTTGTTCTCTATTTTGATGGTCCTTTTAAATAGCCGATCAATTGCGAACAAACTTCGTTTTGCATGACAAATTTGCCTGTTTATACAATAAGTACTTATTGTACGACATCAGTATCTGTTAATATCTGTTTTGGCGAAACATAGGAAAACAAATGTGTTTCTCTCGGTCTCTCTGTATCCACTCATGTATACTATACTTCAGCCAATAACAATACCACCTAATAACAGAAACACTACATTACTTATCAATATGCACTCATAAGAATTAACACACAGAAACTGATATAAACGGATGTATCTGTACACGTGACTAATTTCGATTGCCTTTTTGCGTTCGAATGCTCGCTCGCTATCGAATGTCATCATAAGAAATTTCGATACATTTTATTAGATATCGAATAAGAGAATACCAAAAGTGCAAAAACTCGCACGTTCGAGTAAAGGGCCAAATAAACTAAGCAAACGGCTTGGCAAACATACTTTTTTCATTTGCATACAGACTACACAAAACTAGCCCGTACAAGCAAAGATTTTTCACATTAATCACTAATATAAATTACAATTTTCCACGACAACCTCACCACTGGCTAAAACCTCACTCTATGGAAATTTTGTTTCAAATGAGCTAATTTTACAATAGACAATCAATTTGCCACAAATTCAATATGGCAGTCAAAATATCTAAATTTTTTTATTTTTCTGCAAGCAACTTGCCAAGCCGCTTGTCAAACGTAAAAACCCTGCCATATATTACACAACAGGCTTGTACAAACACAAATTTCTGTCATGTTTGGCAAGCCGCTTGTATAGTTTATTTGGCCCTTAAGACTTCGCTCGTAAGCGAATGCGAGAATTAGCCCCCTGGTCTTATCAAAAAAAAAAAAAAAAAACTATGACACAAACAATA